>QPGU01000688.1:332500-375000 GCA_004135705.1 Alloteropsis semialata | reverse complement strand
GATGCTCAGAGGTGGGTGGAGAAAAAGCTCAAAAGGCATACTTCCCGCGCTTTCAGAGGATCTAAATCAGTCTTCATCCTTTCGCTTTTCAAAGCCCCTCGCAATAAATATGTAAATTCGTTTCGCAGAAATTAAGAGATTTTCGATCTCCTCGAAAGAAAATGAGTTCGATCAGCAACACCGGTCTCCGCAGCACCAGGATAAAGACCTTCTTTTTACCCATAACCTTTCTCTGCAGCATTGGAACCAAGATCGGGCTTGGCATAGTTACGAGGTTCCCGTTCTATTTAACTAACACTAACTGAAGCTAACCGGAAGCTTTCTTCTCATGCGACTCTTGGATCGAAAAGAGGCTGCTGGACTGGACCACGGCTGAAACTGCCAGGCACGGACTAAAAGCTGGGCTCAGGGATTCCCGAGTCAAACGACTACCATACATAGCATAGAACTGGAAGCAGCACTAGTGTACAGAGAAGACTGGATGTGAACACGAAACTTTACAGGAAGAAGAATCGCCCCACTTTCCCTCTTGGAAGGAGCATAGCCCTGTAACCCCTCTAAAGAGGAAGAGAGTGTAATGCCTTAAAGATCTCATTTTCTTTTTTGATTACTCTAAACTAAAGAAGCGACGGGCCCTTCTTGAGTGAGGAAGGAACTGATTTCCGATTTTCGGGAATTGAATCCGGTGCTACTTTTTGGTATAGAATTGGACAAGCAACTTCTTTGCCGAAACTACTACTTCAAAGAACTCCCTTTTCTTGCAATCCCCCTTCTCTCGAGCTTCAGCTTGACCAGCTCCTATTTGGCCTATTAGAGTCAGCTCCATACCTGACGACTCCCCTCCCTCAAAGAAGGACCTCTTCGCCTAAGCTTGACTTGAAATACCAGGTCTTTGTCCCTAATCAATGCATCCATTTAGGTCAGAATTCTCTATACCATAACTCCTCTTTTCCCTACTGAGATAGATTTCAGGAGTACCCTGGCCGATGAAGGAGTCTACTTTCTTGCTTACCTACCCGAGTCGGCAACTTCCTTTGATGAGTCACATCCCTCCTTTTTGGCCTATCGAGTTCCGCTAAGACCTCTTTGACTTATTACGCCTTAACCTACCTGGTACTAGGACTCATTGTGGAAATCCCATAGGCCTATCCTCCTTGGGCTTATCCCCTAACTACTTCCACGGAGCCATATTCAAGGTGGTTGACCTACTTCCTCGGGTTGGAATCCTCCGGAATACTTTACCTCATCCGTCCTGTGACCTATCCTCAGCCTCAGTCGTAGCCTGATCCACTCTCTTTTTCCCAGCAAGTGAATGCGAGTCCAGTTCACCCTCGGCCTCGAAAACCTGTGAAGTACGAGGAAAGAGTAGGGATCGAGTGTGAGTTCCGATCCTCTCTTCCCAGGCAAGAATGAAATTGGACGGTCTCAGCCCAGAAAGTGAAAAGAACGAGATCTATAAAGAATTCTACTAGCTGAACGAGGCTGTGAAAGAATCTCTGTCAGGTGGTGCAGATGAATAGAATAAGCCAAGCCCTGCTTTTTCTCTTTTTAGCCTTATCCGCTCTTGAATGGCATTTCATCTCGCATGTAGAAAACAGCGCTCATTGTGTATAGCTATCATTGAAAGACCCTCTCAATAATAACTAAAACAAAGAAAGTACGTAATGGCCTCAGGCCTGCTCTATTACATCGACCACCTTCGAGTTCTCTATATGCGAAGAGCCTGGAATGGTGATAGAACTATCGGAAACTACCCAACGACGAGCGAGCCTGAGATCGCCTACCAGTCATTCCATTGCTTGAAAAAGTTAGCCTGGATCTTAGGAGGAAGGATTGAAGAGCTCTAGAGAAGGTCTGGAAAGGATGGTCGGCCACTAGAAAGCAACAATTCAGCCGGAAGTTTGGACACATTTAATTCTTAGATATTGCTTAAGGGATCACCACATATATTTATCAGATTATCATGTCTGTCTCGTCTTGCTATTTCCATCGACCAACCATGAGAGTGTTAATCAACTCCACCTGGAGGAAGTGTCAAAGGCGTCTGTCTATCAGTTATCGATAGATCGAACAAACCTAAAGGATCTGGTGGTTGTGTAATTGTAAGATTACTGATCATGGGATACGGATCTAGTTCCTGGCTCTGCCTACGCAGAGCTGAGTCGGATAGTCTTGAAGAGATGTCTTGGAATGTTTGATGGCCGTGAAAGTAAGAATTCTTTTATTTAGCCAGAATTCGCCTACTTTACTTTAGAGGACTAGCTCTTCCTATTGGACTCGTGGGATTGGAGACAGCACAACCTCAGGTTCACTATCTTCTTTAGAGTCCTTAGACTATGGATATGATATGACGATTGTCAGCTAACTTCACTAACCAATGGCACTATTTCGCACACAAGACATTCTAGCCTTGTGATCTCGAACACTACTTATGATAATAAGAAATCCAAAGTATTTAGTGGGTCAGGCGACACCCAGATTTGAACTGGGGATAAAGGATTTGCAGTCCCCTGCCTTACCGCTTGGCCATGCCGCCAAATCCGATTCTAAATCGAGAGAAATCTTATTCATCCATTTACTATACTAATTCTTTATCGTAGCAGGAGATTACTAAACCCTCTCTTTTTTTCAATAAGCATTCTACCACTAACTATGCGCCAGAGTATGGTTTCTCTACTCTTTCCTTTTGGTACGAGAATTTCCGGATCAAGACATTCTTCCTATTAAGATATTGAATTGGGTCTTGGTCGTGGGGGAACGATGATCGATTCTGCTGGACGCAAATGGATTCGGAGATAGAAGAGAGTAGGACCACTTCGAAGTCAATGGGTTAAACATAGTGCGAGTTAGACAGATCCCCCTTCTCAAATAGAGAAAGAAGAACCCTATCGCCTAAAGAGTGCTGGAATGTAGTGAACCATACCGAGCTTTTCAGAGACGGTCAACACAAGAAAGAACAATCTAGAAGCGCCATGGAAGCGGAAGATTCGAGAGAGAGTGAATTGATCATGGTACGAAGCTCGGCCACGGGTAGATTCTTGGTGGTTGACCACATGCTCCCCTTTGACTTTTTAGAGTGTTCTGTGGAGGCCTCTATTGGGAAGGTTCGTCTGAGGCTTCGACCGTCGCCACAAAGATTCTTATGAGGCATGCTTCTGACGGGCTGCCACGCGGGAGGTACTGGAAGACTTTTCAAAGGGCTAAGTATAGGCACCGGGAAAGAGTGGGGGGTTGAAGTGGAGTTGCCACGACGATTTCTGGTAAGTCGATTGCGGAGGAACTGAGAGGGAGAAGGCCGGGCTTCCCAGATTGTGCAAATTAGCCATTCCACTTCGGGGCCGTGTGCACATAGCATGGAGGCGATGCCTTGTGCCGTGGCGTCAATTCTAGCTTCTGATGCGGGAGCTTCTAGCTGTTCGCTTTTAAATTGGCACTTTGAGGGCGGAGCGTGAATTAAGTAAAGGCTTATTTGTCAAATAATATCCAGTCCTGAATGTTTTATTTTTATTAACCAAAACCAACATTTCTCATACTTGCAACTAAGACCTCGAATGTTTGGAAAATGACGACAAACAAAATGACACCGAACTGTCATGATAAGTGATTGGGATGTAGATCCACTAATTATTTACTACGAAGCCCTTTCCTTCCTTTCACAAGTTTTCTCCTATCCAATCTGCTACTTCCCTATCAAATGTTTTCCTTTTCTGATTTGACAAGAATTCTCAAATGGGGAGAATCAACATCACTGTGCACGAGGCCTCTCTTGCTAGAGGAAATGACTTCTAGCCCTACGCAGATTGGCATAGCTATGTATGTGGCCAACTTCAGTCAAAGCAATTCCATGATAGTAACACATGATTTAGTTTCCTACAATTTTCCACTTTCAAAGTCTTTTCTATAAAAGCAAAAGCTAGGCCTTAATAAACAACTGTTCTTTCCAAGGAAAGAGAGAAAGAAGTAAAAAAGCGGGGGATCGCTAAGAGCTCCTCTTCCGCTAAGACCTGTAATCTATAATCTATTCTTTTAAAGAAAAGGAATACACCACTCAACAAAGAGCGGAGTCGTTGTCGTGAACAGGATTCTTCCCACCCTTGGGAAGTAGGCAGGCAGAAAGAAATAGCTTTTCTCTCATCGCCATTTATGGTTATGGCCTGGTCTGGGGATTGACCCTACGGCTATGGCTATTGCGCTTATCATAGAATCTAGCACCCTCTTTTCTTCCTTCAAAGCAAGCTTCAATCTTTCACGACCGATTTCAAGTAGCCAGTATCCTACGTAATTCATTCTTCTCCTTGCTTACTTTTCAGGGTAGTCTCGGCTAATTCGGCTATTAAGCTAAGCCTTTGACTAGTATGGTATGAGTTCCTAAAGCAGTTCACCGTGTATTAGCTTCCCCCTTGCTTTCCTGGCTTGGCCACTAGCAAGAACAGCAACCGACTCTACTTAATAAACAGCTGCCACTTCCGGGGAAAAACTCTAACTCCTAACTCAAACCTAACTCAAAAAATCGGCAATTCGTAATGCTCTCTTCCTTTCCTGACCCCTTTTCAGGAGCGCGCGTGACTCGATGAAATTCCAAGATCAACCATTCCCGAGGAAGACTTCGTGCGGAAGCTGCTAAGTGGAAGAAGTCCATAGGTTCAGTAAAGAAGAAGGAAGGCGTACTATAAGCTGAACAAACACATTTGATTCAACCGGCAGAAGTTCACGAGAAATTCAACTCCTTTGACTGCGCTAGTGAACTCTCTAGTTCTCATATAAAAATAAAAAACGAATTCATTCAGTGATTTAGAGACAATGACAAATCATTTGTTGGTTGCGGATCATCTCACTCAACCACACTTCAGTGATTGAACATGGGTCGGTCCCTATTT
The DNA here is from genome assembly GCA_004135705.1 of Alloteropsis semialata. Classification (NCBI taxonomy): domain Eukaryota; kingdom Viridiplantae; phylum Streptophyta; class Magnoliopsida; order Poales; family Poaceae; genus Alloteropsis; species Alloteropsis semialata. The sequence continues at coordinate 370,123 of QPGU01000688.1, read as the reverse complement.
GACAAGGGAACTTCACCCATTTCATTGACCTTCGAACCGCTCTTGCCCTCCCCTTTCACTTCCATAGTGGTCTTCTTTGGCCGGCCCACTCATTTCACTCTCAAGCTCTCTGAGAAGAGAGAATCCGATTCAAGATGTTTAGAATTCTGCCTTTCCTTCATGTTCGTGCTTTAAGTCAGTTCGTACTTTTCAGTATATAAGAGAATGACTGAACTCGCGTTGAAAGCTACTAAACAACGGCTGACAGAGACTCATAAGAGGGAGAGCGGTAGCAAAAATGAGATCTTTCGTCTAGACAGAAGAGAGATCCTGTGCGCTAGCTATATCAGTTATGGATGGAGCCCTCACTCAACCGACCTGCTACCTGGAAATCCCCAATGCACCAATGTACCAAAGGCACTGTACTTTGAATAGGAAACACTTCCCTACTTCACTTCCTAATTAATAAAGTAGGAGGTATTCGAGTACGGAGGTACTAGACCGTGATTCTGGTCCTGATGCGGACACACCTGTCGACAACAGAGAAGGGATTCAATTGAGAGCGGATAGCAAGATCGAATGAATGGATACTCTGAGATAGAACGAGAAAAAGCAAATTTGATTAATCCTACAAAAGCCTTACAAGGCGGGTAAACTTTATGCAGTATCTGATACAAAAAGCAGGTTAGAGAACAGGTTCCATCTACTTTATCCGCTTTTGGGCATGAAGAACATGCTTCTTTCTCAATTTATAGGAATCGTTAACCGCAACTCTCCTTTTCAGGCTTGGATTGGTTTTTTGATGCAGTAGAGAAGCCGTTTCCTTTGAACTTGGTCCATCGGACAGATATAGACATGGAGAAGCTTTTCAATGTAAATCTTTCACTACTTTGTTTGGACCTTGCTTCTTCACTTAATGCTTGCTTTCCGTCTTGCCTTTGCTGGGCCTACGATAGGCTGTACTCCAATACGAAATAAGATTGTACATGAAGGTTGGTGAAAAGCAAAAGAAGCAATTGGTTCTCAAATGCCGTGACGTCACCTAGCTTTATTCTAAATTTATCATTCTATTGGTATGTATAGTGTCTTTCATCTGCTTTTTCATTCATTCTGCCCACAGCCGTTAGGTATTATGACAAAAGGAACCAGCATGTTGCTCCTGAATCTACAGATAGAGAAGAGGGCACGTCTCTTTTTCTAGAAGCCGGTCTATGTTCTTATTCTTAATCGAATTCTAAAGAAACGTCAGTTTCAAATCACTTCCATTGGGCTGAGCGGGTCATATATGCCTTTTGGCTTTCACCTATGTTATGTATTCTCTCACAATCACTCCTAGCAATAAGTGAAAAGGCGGCTATCGATACTGTCCCCTCCTCTTCTGTGTCTACTTCTCCAGTCTTTGATGTTGCTATTCTGCCCTTTCCCCGGTAGTCAACCACCAACGAACGTAGGCTAGGACCAGCATGTAATGTTACAGCCTTGCCAATACTCAACAGTCGTTACATCAACATGGGATTGCAAAAGGGAGGGAATTGAAAAAAGGCGACTCCTCCTTAGTAGGAATAGTAGCTGAGGCTGCTTCAACTCATAACGAAGCTATTCCAGCACATAAGTCCGGGATGATCTGAGGTCGCTGGTCTCACATGGAAGAGATACGAACCTCCGCTGGATTCTCTTCTGGTATCGGCTTCTTTTGTTCGTAACGAACAAGCAACGGATTGGGGGATTGCCAATAGAAAAAGATACAACCAACCTTGTCTTTTGGAAACCTGGATGGAGGATCACCCCCATTGTAAAGAGAACACGGCACCCCTTTCCGTAGGGGCTCGCAAAGGTATTATACTGGATGCGTGCAGAGAGCTAATGAAACTCCATTCCTTTTTATCTATACTCAACGATCTGCTATAGCTTGCTTTTCCATAGCCAACAGCATACATATAGTCTATCTTGCCTTTCTATTCTCCAGTGTAGGATGACAGCAGCATTTGCATTTTCTCTTTCCTAGATCCATTCTCGTCGTAAATAGCGGCACGTTAGAACATTATCTACATGTTTCCTTTTCTTGCTTCAAGGCACATGCCTATTGTAAAACATACCTACCGGGATAAAAGTACCAGTTTGTGAACATGCCATTCCCTTTCTTCGTGCACTCATTTACTAGATAGTCAGGAACCTTCTTTTGACTTGACCAGCTTACTTGTATAGTAGAGTAGTAGGCCTTTGCTTCTGAACGACCTTACAAAATGGATCAACTAGAAATGAATCGGTGTCATAAACGAATTTAGCTAACCGTAGTAGTAAATAGCGTGACACCAAGCAATCGATCAAAGCCAACTCAAGTTGTATGGAAGGTGGACGGTCGAATTACCCAACTTAAATGAAGAAAGCAATCCGCATAGCCGGAGTCCAGTTGGATAGTTCAGGCTACGGAAGAAGGCATGATGCCATTTCTCTTATCGATACAGGCCCCTGAGCTATTAGTAGAAACTACCTTGAATTGCCGTGAACCATCCGAGAGTAACCGCGCACCCGAGGTGTTCAAAGCCCCTTAGCAATGGGAACGGAATACTTTAGTTTGAGGAGGAACGATTGAGGAAAGAAAAAAGGAGTAGTTGTTCCCCGCCCAATGGAGTAAGCCCTTGTGAGTGCGGTAGCTCGAAGAGAAGATAGGGGGATGAGCCGTTGAAGAGAAGGTAGGGAGTATGCCAATCGAAGACACAGAAAATGTCATATTCCTTCTCTGCGGTTGCTTATGGTGAGTGCTAATTCAGACATAGGTTCAGAGCGAGGGGAAAGGATCAAGGGTGCGTAGTATGCTTCTTACCCGCTTTATCTGCTAGGTCTAGAGAGAGCTGGCTTTAGGGGTTCCAGGGCAAAAGCTATATCAGCTGTTAGCAAGCAATCGTCAGGGTGTGACGGGGATGTATAAAGGTTCGTGAGATTATAGGCTGTAAGCGAGTATCAATCTTGACCTTTCCGGAAATCTAATCTCTCGAATATCAAAGCAAATGGGGATAGCGAGTGCGGGATACTTATTTTTTATGCATCACTTTTCGTCTGCATCACCCTATCTATGATCGATATCTATCTCAAGTGTTCAGTCAAAGAGGAAAGTAGAGCGAGGATAGGTGATATCAGTGACCAGGAGGGAGTACGGGCTCCTTTTGAGCTGCGGGAAAGAAAACCTTCCATTCCCGGTATGGATAGCTAACTTGATTGAGAAAAGAAAACGCGAAGTCCTTTGAGTTCCCTTTTGAACCGAAAAAGATTTCCTTCTTTAGGTTCGGCCTTATTCTTCTTAATTAGGGGAGTTCCGGTAGCTACCAGAGTGGATAGGATGGATTCAAGATCAAAAGGCCTTTAAGAAAAGTAAGGTATCGGCTTTCGGGCAGGCTTGATAGTTTAGAGGTGATGAATAGAGCCAAACAATAGACCTTTTTTCTTTATTAAAAGAGCAATAGACGAGTTCCACATGTATATATACTAGACCTACTAATGGAGCAAGTAAGACGGAGTAAGTTGCACTTATTCAATTGACTGACTCCTTTTGTGGGCTTCCTGTCCGGGTCTTTATAGGCATATAAAAATGAGTTTTTCAACAACCTTGGCTGCTGCTTAATTGTTGAGGACATACTCTCAGAAGCTCGTCTATATTAGTCAAAGATGGAACTACTATTCCTTTTTCTCGCTGCGATCTGATACTTGAAAGAAAGAGAGTTCTTGCACAACCCGCCACTCGCTCAATCAAGTCAGGCAGGAATCTTTGTATAAACCATTTCTTTTCACTGCTAAAGCTTTCCTTTTAGTATCCGAAGGAAGATCGAGTAGGCAAGAGGGTCTTCCACGCCAGTTTCAGGCGCTCCAGTGGGGGAGGTAAGGAGGAGGGGACATAACTTAAAGTGAAAGTGAAAGAATTTAGTGAACTCCAGCAAGCCGTGACAATAGAGTATACAAGGTGCGAAGCAAAAGAATTCTTTAATCGCTCGCTCGAGGTTCCGGGGGATCCAGTCAATCTCTGTGTTCGTGACAGAAATTTTCTAAGATCATTACCACGTTCAATCCGTTACCGATTCTTTCTTTTCATGAATGCTTCGTTCTTATAGGTTTGGCCAGCTCGTGTTTTTTTAGGCGCTTGAGCTCTCTCCATCCAACCTACCATGAAGCTTTCTGAGCCAGAAAACCACATAAAATCCAGCTAATATCATCGCCAGTTCTAGTCCAAGCAATTGCTTCAACTTTCGAGTTTTCCACAAGGGTCTATGTCTCCTTCCAACTGAGCCTACAAGTACCATAAGTGCTAACATTCTTCAGCGACATATTATTTTTTTAGAAATTCCCAATTAGAAGATTTAGCTTTTCCTCAAGAAAACCAATAAATAAATCACTTTATCAGATCCTTCTCCCTTTATGTAACGATTTAGTTCATAAGAAAGCCTTTGTAGAAAATGGAATTTCACGCAACTCCAAAAAAAAGTAGAAGCATGAATGGAATTGAAACCTCATTGCGCTGGAGAAGGGGGGCATAGCAGAAGATAGTAATCCCCCACCCAATAGAAATCTCCCCTAGACAAGGAACAGAAGGGACCAAGAGAAAGCATTGACTAACTCTGGCAGCTATACGACCTGGTGAAGGAATTCTCACTTATATATTATCGATCGAAGTATGAAACACCGGTATTTTTTGCATTTCATAATCGATTGACTAGAAAAAATGCCATTTATGAAAACAAAACCAGGTTTCCTACTTAACTCTTGAATAGGAAAATGAGATTGACGGACGGCGTTCAATATTTCCGACGACTTTTCCCTAGCTTATCATCCAGCGGAAGTTAGACCATCATTTCTTTCACTTTAATCTCTATCCATAGCTGTTGCCAATGACCAATCTACCGCAGCGCGCCTTTCTTCAAGTATCTTCTAGTGACATCCTTTGATCTTCACTAAAAAACAAGCTTCTTAAGTATTTCTTTACAAAAATATGTTGAACTGAATAGCGCAGCTGTTTTGGCTCGCAATAAAGCCAGGGTCCTGATCGAGCAAGACTACGTCCTATCTATCTACCTCTCCAAACACAATATCTTGAGTACCTATGATGGTGACTACATCTGCTGGCATGTGATGTTTGGACATAGAATCGAGTCCTTGTGAATGGGCAAAGCCAGGTGCTCTTATTTTACAACGGTAGGGACGATTACTCCCATTACTGACAAGAAAGACACCAAATTCACCTTTAGGTGCTTCAACTGCGGTATAGGTAGAAGGAGCTGGTACGGAAAAACCTTCTGTATAAAGTTCGAAATGGTGAATTGAGGTAGAGTAGACCGATGATCCGGTAGTCATTTGGCCGCCTATGGAAAGAAAAAGCTTGCATCTGCTCCCCCTAAACTATAACAGGTCCCATCTCTCTCCAAACCTAACGTGGTAGTTTCCCATCATAAGGCTTTCCATCTATAGATTGATTGAGCCATTACCCACCAAGGATTCCATTCGTTCAGAACTCAGTTGACTGCTTCTATAGATAAGGCGGAACGTCCTTAGTTCAGCATTATAGCACATAGTCTCCGACGCTACTACAGCGCTTCGCTAACTCGAAGCGCCTCGCTATGAGAATGACGCTTCGCTAACGCTCGGCTAAGTCGTCGAACCCTCGCGCTGACCATTCGCTTTCTCAGTAGCGCAAGCGCTTCTCTTTGCCCCTTAACTTAATCTTAATAAAGTATTTGGAAAAGAAAGAGATTCTTGGTTTTATTGCTCCCGCTTCCTCATCTGCGCTCGTCAAGCCAACTTTGCTTTTTGGGAGGTGAAAGAGGAAGCGGACATTTCGAAATGACAGCATCGAAGATATCTATATACACAGGAACGCTTATTCCGGACTGCGTTCCGGAAAAAGTCGCCTACTTGACAGAAAGGGCGGGCACTCTCGGCTCGGAGGTAGGCACTCTCGTCTTTCAACCCCACCGTCACTTTGAATTTCGTGGGGCACTGTTTACTTACAGCCTCTACGAGTTGCAAGTGAATGGGGCCGGTGCGTGTGAACGGAAGGGTTCATCAACCCATTTTAACCCCTAAACAAAATAGGAAGAGGGGTACTTGACTAATAGGGGGCAATTGCATCGCACCTGACTGTGAGGGACCTCTTGATACCTTATGTTCACTTCCTAACTAATAGCCGGTTTCCTGTCGCGGAAGCCTTTTCCCAGTGCGCGGAGCCCCAACGAGGAAGGTGTTAGTGCTTTCTCATGGGGTCAATAATGCTAATCCCTCTTTTTGTGCCGGGAAGAAGATAAGAAAAGGCGAAGCCTTCTCTTGGTTTCCCAACCTGTTGCTTCTAAAGGCTGCCCTCTCTCGGCTGGATTTTGGTCCAGCCTACTACGAGGATCCCGTATCCCGTACATCGTCTTTCTCCCTCCTGGGTTCCCGTGGTTCCTATGCCGCCGCGTTTCCCGGTCCTTTTCTTTTAGTGCTTCGACCCGAAGCGATAGCTTGACGCGTTTTCCGTGGATAAGATGGCAGCGCTCCAGCTCACTAAAGAATGGGACGGCAGTGGTCCGCCGGCAAGCTCGTTCTGATCTTGGACGCAGTACATTGGAATCCTGAAGCACCACCACGAACGCTACCGCGCGTGCGCCTGCGGTGCGGTAAGGCACCACCCTGTTGTGCCAGCAGCCAACTCCGGCGTGTCAGCTTAGTTATCCTCATCAAGCCACAACCTTGATGTCTAGCTTCCCAACTGGTAGACGGTTCCCTTTCCCCCGGATCAATGAAGAAGGGAGAAGTCAGTTGATTCTTCCGAAGAACCGGAAGCGAAGCGCTATGCCGGGGCGAGGGGACGGGAAAAGAAACTGCTCCGAAGAAAGATATTGGGGTTCCCAATGCTTCTCCACGCCCAACGAGATGCGCCAACCTCGGGATGCTTTACTCCTAACCCCACGACGGTTCCGAGACGGAGCTTAACCTGAGTCTCGGTTAAGAACGGCGATGATCTACGTTTCACACGGCGCACGATTCCATGGATAGTTTCATTCGAGATCGTGATGGAGGACATAGCTTACGATCATCGGCTTTGATCATGCCACTAGGCATTTGATTAGGACATTGCACAATGATCCGAACACTTTGTCGCATCTCTTCGATACGAATACAGTAACGATCATAGCGATCTCCTCTGGTACCTACTGGTACGTCAAGATCCGATTGGTCATGAACATCGTAAGGTGCTGCTCTTCGCGAATCCCAGCATACCCCAGGTTGGGATGGGTAGGCCCACCACTTCACTTTTTCACTTTCACTTAGGCCCGGGCCAAGTCAGTGGGGGGACCCTGTCGGGCTCCTTCCCCCCCAAAACAAACTGTACGTGGGAGTTTCCCTTCATACGGCTCGAATCATTCTCAGATGCCCCGAGAGGCATCTTTCCTTATGATCTGGTGGTTCAGCAAACGAGCACCGGCCGCAACAGCAAGGAACTATGACCAATAGAGTCAGACACAGAGCGTCATACTTCTTTATCTTGTGATGGTTGAGGAGTTTCTTTCTCAGAGGGTGCGGGACGCTTGCGGAGTCCGTACCTTCCGTACCACCACAGGGGTCGTTCTTGGGCAGATCCCGCTCCTAAACATAAGGGAGGGATAGGGGGAAAGGGGCCGGGCCTATCATATAAATAGGGTTGTAGAAAGACCACGTATTTTCATTCGACGTTCCGGGGCGCCCGATTCGATCAACGAATTTGGCGAGCTGATCTGCTTTGATCCAGGAGAAAGCCCAGTCAGCCACCTTTTCGGTGCAGGTCACGTGACCTACAGCTCGGCCTTCGCTTTTTGAGACTTCCTCTACCCACATCTCTATGTGCCCGCAGCACTTTCATATGGAGAAAGATGGGCTTACCATGTTCCATCAATAGCACCTAACCTATGCCGATTTTGGCGGACCGTGCTCCACCCCGGTGAACTCATGCGGTTCCGACGTGCCCAGAGGCCAGAGGCGAATCCGTTCACGGTCCGTAGGACCAACACCATTCGAAGGTTGATGGCCCGCCCCGCCTAGAATAGGAATCTTTGACTGGGCTTACACACATTCGCTCACTTACGCTGTCCCCCCTCAGCTCACCCTAGCCCCGGGTACGTCGTCTCCAAGGCTTCACACAAAATCTTCACTGACAACATATGCATGCTTTTGTAGGGTCGGGCAGAACCGTTGTTGCCTGATGGGAACTTCCCCCATATTGCTATCAATGTCTTCATGTCGCACGACCTCTTAACATTACACCACTGAATCCCCAATCCTTTGCTTGCTGTGCAGTGACAGTACCAATATCCACTAATCGTTGTTTCCAGATACGGTTGCCGGTTGACATCTCTTCTAATTCGTCGATACGAGAAGCAAATTGTTGTGTGGAGGAATCAATATCTCGACATAAGCCAAGAGGCAGATCTTGTGCCACTCCACCAGGTCGTATGAAACTGGCATGCATCCTGGCTCCCGGGACTCTTTCATAGAATTCCAACAATTTCTCCCGCTCCTCAAAAGCCCAAAGGAACGGAGTTGATGCTCCCACATCCATAGCATGAGTAGTTGAAGCAAGTGAATGATTTGAAATTCGAGTTATTTCACAGAATAACACTCGTATATATTGAGCTCGTAATGGTACCTCACAATTCAAAAGTCTCTCTACGGCTGAAGAATGAGCGTGTTCTTGGGCCATCGTAGAAACATAGATAGGGTCAACGACGGAACGAACAACGAAACTTTACGACAGCTTTTTCGTACACGTTCACTTGCATCACATACACAAGTGCTCTCTGAACCGTGCAATAAGGTCACCCATAACACGGCTCTCCCACTGGAGTTACCTTAGCCCCGGGCCATGCTATTCCATGATATTGGAAAAATGGCAGCCTAACTACTTATTATCATCGTCTTGAAAGCTGGGCGCCTTTTGAATATGAGTGGGGCTCCTAGTCTAGGCGGCGCCTTCGTGGAGCCAAACCGAAGGAAGAGCAAAAGGGCGAGGCCACACCCGGCTTCGAATAGGAGGGGGGCTTAGCTCTGGATCCCGCCTGCTTGCGGAAATGAATGGATCAGAAAGGGGGCTGGGTTCTATTGTAGGGCCGGGCAGGAGGTGAAGGCCAGAAGAAGAAGAGAAGTGCGCCTTCCCGGTAAGGAAGAGGATAAAAAGGTGCTGTCATCTATCTCGACCTGTTTCCCGAGGCGTTGGAAATGAAGACCGGCTCAGAGAATCACTGGCGTGCTTTCTCTCCCCCATCGTTTCGCCAACAAAGAAGTCATCCTTGACTTGACGATTGACCATTCCATCCCTACCGAGCCGCCTCTTCGAAGTATTTACCTCTGCCTTTCTTTTTTTAGAACATACCCTCACTCAAATAAAAAATAAAGAACCTCGTCTGTGATTTAATCGGCCCTAAGGGAGTTTACTCGACCCATTCTCCAGTCTCCCGCACTGCTCAAGTGTGCGACTCCGTATGAGGACCTCCTTCCCTTTTGCTCTGCCCACTCTCCGTTCACACGGTTATCAAAGCGGAGGAAGGGTGGGCAGCAGGTACCACGAGCCCTCTGTCCCACACATCTATCAAGAAGCAAGTGTAGTTCACCGGTTCCACCGAATGCTCCTATCTCTCGGCAAAGATCGTGTGAGTGTGCAGTTATGCTTCGGATGCTTCGCCATGGAATAGATCGACTCAGTTCCCCTTCTTTTCCGGTGCACTCGCTTTATATCTCCGACACACAAGGAAGGACGCGGTGGGAAGAAAGCAGCCCTAGCCTCTGTCCGGTCGATCATTCCGCTGGCATCTTGCATTCACGCCTCCGTTTGACTGCCGCTCGGGAATGTAGTTGTAGATACGTGAGTCTTAGTGGGTCGTTGGCTCCACCTCTTATCTCCTTCTACGACATGCTGTAGTCGTCGCCATATTCAATATGTCACTTAGTCATATCTGCCTCGCAGCGGGTCAGCACCCCCGAAAGAAAGGGAGGGAGGACTTCATTCAGTGACTCCGCGATCGCCCTCTGAACGATCAAAATAAGGTAAAGCTTGAAGATAAGTTTTGTACTCGATTAATTTCTCAGTCCCTCTAGTCGGGTGGGCGCCGGCCGGCCGGATCCCCCTGAAAACCGTACGTGCGGGTCTCCCCGCATGCGGCTCACGCCATTTGAGGTGGCCCAGCCCAGCATTCATTCGCAAATCCTGTAGTGAAATTGAGACTGCTCGACCAGCAAGAGGATGCGCTAACGCGCAACGGCTTTCGCGCTAGTTGCTCAATCCCTTGCTTGTTCGGAAGCTAATTCGCGTGTAGGCTGCGCTGTCTGTCTACCGTTGACTGTATCTATTCATTGATACATTGGCTCGCCCCCCCCCCTCTTTTTCCAAGAATGAATGAGCTGCTCGGACCTTCCATTTCCGTCAAATGACCCGGCTTCCCCTGGCTCTTCCACCGTCCGGGCTCCCTTTCCTCCCTATGCTCCCCCGGCGCAGGCCCACCACGCTTCGCGCCTGCGGCGTTTTCGCCAGACGGTCTTTGCCAGTAGTGCCATCCTCCCCGCAGGCTGTCTGTATGGGTGGGTTGTCCCTTGCTGCTACGTTCTGTTAGGTGCTATGAATTACAGGAAATTAAGTGGTTGACTTGGACAGCAGGCGGGTTACACGTTCCACTGTGCCGAGATGTGAGGTGCAGGTGGTGATGATCACCCCGGGGTATGCGCTAGCGCCCTTGACGGGCACTCCAGGACCCGCCTACGCTCGTGAAAACCCAGGTCGGTCCTCCGACCAGATGTGTGGATAACGAGGCCACCTTCACAACCTTCTCCCTTCTATCTTTATCCAAAGTCAGGTAGAGCGGTTCGCTTGAGTTGCTCAACCGTCCCTTTGCCCGGTGCTCATGACGCGCTACGGAACCTCCACCGTGCTAGCGGCATAGGAGCCTACTCAGCGTCAGCGGCTTCGTGCCGCACTGGAGTGATCCAATATGTGGTTCCGCACGTTCCACCACTTCTCCGTTCATTTCCAATACTAATCGTGAAACACCATGAGCAGCAGGATGTTGAGGTCCGGAATTCGAAGTGAAATTCTTTATTTGCCCGTTCCTAGTCGTCATGGGAAAGAAATAAGAAAGAAATAAGAAAGAGATTATTCCCCTAGAGCTTGTCCAGTACCACCAGTACTCAAAATGCATCTCCGCGCGTCTACCTGGCGCTTTTATTAGCCGCCTTGCATGCAAGCGAAGCGCTATTGGCGGCAATTAATAGCTCACTGAGCGATGATTGATGCAGTCAGTCAGTGCCCTCGATTATTCCTGATAGAAGGATCATGGCGCCCCGGAAGCATTCCATCCAGCAGCAGCATCTCCTTCAACCACGCGAGGACAAAACTGATGTTAGCTACATTCGAGCGTTCACCGCACAGAGGCGATCTCGAACACTACCTATGATAATAAATCCAAAGGAAAGGTCGATAAAATGATTCAATCTGACTTTATCGGTATTCTGGATTGAGTAAAAAAGGGATATATGAAGTTCAAGGCCTTGCCAAAACCGTCATGGCCCTATTATGTATAGGCCGTACTAAGCCAATAGCGAATAACAAACTCTTTCCAGCTCCCTCAACCTTAATTCACTCCCATCCAGCCAAGCCTCAGCTGCCAGCGCATTGTATCTAAGCACACTGTGGCAAATTGATACAAGTAGCTAAAGATCTCGCATCCGACATCTCCGGCCGAACGGTTAGGCAACACTAGGGCGCCTGGGTCAAAATTCCGTTTACCAAACAAGATGTCGAGAGGCGAACTCTGTAATTCCCCTCCTGCAAAAGTGATAGCGGCTGTAGCATCCGTGTGGAAGAGGGTAAGCTTTCGGCAACACCTTTTTCAGATTGGAAAGGATGAATACTTGTGTTGGGTCCAGCAGACCAGGATAGCCTCAGATCAAAACCTAAATGTGCCAGGGGTTGATCATAGAAGCCAGGGCAATAAGTATTCAGGAATTTTAGCGCTTATGTAGCTAATAACTCTGCCACCTGAATACTTGATTCATTAAGGTCGTCACCCTATACCCGGAAGTCTCTATCGTTTTCTTTGTCTGTTAAGCTTCACAGGGTTAGGACTCCTTAAATCAAACAGCAATCGCTGTTTATCAACCACTCACGGCGACACCGAGATCTTCGACTTAGCTCCCACAGGTCATCCACCCGGGGCGGAAGATAACGAAAGGGAGACAAAGTCCTAACTAAATCAACACACAATAACCTAAACCTTCTACCCATTCCATCCATCATATCCGTCGAGTCGAGGAGATTCGTTCTTATCTATAGATAAGGCAAGAGAGAACTTATGCCCTCGCGGATGGAGAGGGATTCGAACCCCCGGTATTCCTATCAATACTTCGGTTTTCAAGACCGACTCTTTCAACCGCTCAGACATCCATCCCAGCGCTCGCCCGCCCTATCTATCTGCGCGCTGGCAGGTAGGGGCAACTCTATGTGATTCGCTACGCTTACTTGCGCCCCACCCCGTAAGCTGACTCTATTGCCTAGCGGTTAGCGGCACTTTTCCGGTAGTACGAATCGCTACCCTTCGCTTCTTTCTATATGATAATATATACTCATATCGATGTGACTATGACGAAAGCTTTTCTTTCTCGATGGTTCTTCTGGTTTAGTTATTCGATTGAGAGGAGTAAGAGCTTTTGAGAAGCCTCCATAGATCGGTGGAGGTGGTGCATGAGACAACCTGAGGAAGAATCGATGGGGAGATAGACGAGAGAAGCCAAGCCAGCAGCAACAGGTCTTGACGAATCCTGGTTTCATAGGCCGGGTTTGGGGTGGCTGTGCCATTGGCGAGTACTAAGGTAGGGGATGGTGAAGAAATAGTGCCTTCGAGGTATTCAATAAGGCCATGGCCCCACAGGAAAAATCAGTGATTGCCAAAGTCGAAAGTTGGAATCATCCTGTTTAGTGTGTATGGGGTATTGAAAATGAATAGAGTTAATCACTGTGTGAGACTGAGGTAGAGGTTGGGGGGGTGACTAATAGCAGTATTGTCAGTGGTAGCCATGGAGAATTTTCAAAACTAGAGCAAAAAAGGGAGTTAAGAAAGAGATACAACCAGATTGGAAGGTAATCTGATTTATATGTTGAATTCTGGATCGATGATTGAAGAATACGATTAGTCTTGCTGAATTTGATGAAGACCTCTGGCTTTGATTGTGTGCCCTTTCTTGTTCTTAAGGATTTCTAACCAGACCTTACCTTAGGCGGACGTATACTCAATTATCAAGAAGACTAAATCGTGATCGACCCGCCATCATCTCTTGCCTGAACTGACTTACCAGTCACAGGGCCGAGAACACATGATCGAGGGAAATTTCTTTCATCACTACGAAAACTGGTTTTGCTGATTGACAAAACGGATCTCTTCCCTGTGAGCCGCCTTTAGGAAAACTGCACCAAAGATGTGTCTTTGTTCGGTTCAGATCAACAAAGCATTTGCTAATACCAGTCTGAAGGCGACGCTATGCAGCTCCATTTCCTCTTAAAGTGAATGGCCTTCCTATTATATAGAATAGAATATTTGGAGTGTAGGAGTTTTTCATAGAATGGGGTGTAGGCAAATACCAACGTCGGTGATTATAGGGAAATAGATGCTTTCTTACTTATGTTCTATACTAGCACATCAGCACCTACCTTTTCTCATTGCTTCGTGAGGGTAGACAATTGCCTGACTCGTACGTAACTGGGCCTGTTGTTTTCTAGTGCTTGATAGTCTGTAGTGTAGTCTATGAAAAGAAAGAAGTCACTTGTTCACAAGCCAAGAGTTCCATTGACTCCTCTCTTATCTACGTTCATGCTTACTTAACCTGTAGTGAATGGAATAAACTAAGAAGTCTTTCCTTTCCACACTCGTAACCTAGAAAAGGTGTAATTAATGGGAGTCGGTACAGATTGGGTGTAGTGAAGAATGGAACCCCCTACTCTGACTTGGTCTAGTGAATGTCAGTCCGTACTCATACTCGGTCTAGTGAATGATAGGTAGGTAACAGTGAAGTAGTCGGCGCACCGTCTATAAAGAAGCACACGATCTAATCTACTCTTATTGTCAGTCTCTCCATAAAGAAGAAGCACACCCTCTACTAGAATCTCTTCTATGTTATTGTCTCTAGTGTAGAGTTTTTCCTGTCATATGGCCCACTCTGAACTTTACTACCAAAAACATCTACACTGCATCAAGCCACGTTGTAAGCTTGCTTTGAAGTTTTATTACATTCAAGAAAGCACTAGATATTCCATTGGAATGAGATGGAAATATAGGTCCATCCGTCCGTGACAAGACCAGGAAAGGGCCATCCTTACAAGATCACAGATGAATGAGAGGTGCTTGTAACTGTGCCAATGACTTTAGCATTCTATTGAATGAAATAGAAAGTCAATCTCATTCTTGACTGTTGTCTACTGCCTACCACTAGATTCTTTATCTGTCAATTCCTACTCCTACTACCTGTCAGAACAATGACAGTTAGCTACGAGAATGTCAGCTCCACTTTATACCCGCGTTACCGATTTCCACTACGGTGAGTTCCGAGACGAAGCTTGCCTACCCTTTGAAACAGCATGGGCCAGCTACTATTCATGTAACGTTCCACTAGCCTCTACTAAACATTCTATCCTACTAAATTGGCCACTGTTGGCAGAGAGCGAGGTTGTCCGACAAAACTAGATAAGTTCAAGCAAGCAAAGAGATTGCCTAGGGCGAAAGCAAATAATCAAGAGAAGAATCAAATAAGTGTTGAAAGCCTAAGCAAAAGATAGAATTCAGTATTGCCCTATGTACTAAAGCGAACTAGCGAAGAATGGCTTTGTTCAAGCCCAAGCAATTTCAAAGTAAAAATCTATCTCTGAGAAAGCATTCAATCTTTCATCTTTATATTATATATCTGCTTGTTTCGAGTCCTTCTTTTACTTTATCCTATCCTTCCTTTCTTTTTGGCGAAGAGAAAAAACGGGACCATGAGCACAGGAGCGGGAGGCGAGGGTACATGGACCGCATACAGGGTAGTTCCCCGCACTTGAAGCATAGCCCACGAGCACGGCGATAAGTTCGTTTGGTAAACAAACGGCTCTGCCCTAGCTTCTACTTCCTAGTTGCATTGATATCTAGGTTCCAGTGTAGTAAGTCTTCCAAATGTATAAACACTTTTCTGGTGTGGTTGAACCTATGATTATGATCGGTTGGGCGATCCGCCTATACTATAGCCTGCCTTGGTCCCGGGCGGGCGGCACCTAGCTATAAAAAAAGTGGGCGTATCAGAAGAAAAGAATGGTTTCCTGCAGTACTTTTTAGTAGGGGAAGTGCCAATATATATCTATAGCCTTCTCGAAAGAAGAGCGCGCGCAGAGCTCTAAGAAAAAGCATCACTCACTTACAATAATAATGAGGACCAGGAACCAATCTCTTTGTTGCGAGGAATCCGGGAAATAACTAACTCCAAGTCACTTAACTCACTCTGTAAGGCCATGAAAATCCCAAAGGAAATCTCGGAAATACAAGTCAGTCAAAGAAATGCAATTCGGAAATGCGCACGCACCAGTCAATCTAGTCAAGTGCTACTCAATCTCCTACTAGGCTACTCAATCTCCTACTAGATATATAGAGGCCATATAGAGGCAGGCAAATCCAGGAATGAGATATAGCGGAGGGAATACGGGCCTCCTTACCTACCTGAAATAATCTATGAAAATTCTAGGAACAGAAAGCAGAACGAGCGCGCGCTAATCCTCTTATTCCAATGAGTAAGTCACATCCCTAGGAAGGCCTCCCTCTTATGAAATGAAAAAGTAGTCCATCCAAGAGATTCCAATGAGGAGGTGAAATGCGCAAGCAAGTCACTGAACTACATTCCAAGAATGTTCGTTCAAACAAAGTGAACTTACTTAATAACATGTGTTATGCCCGGATTAAATGCCAGCGCACCCACCACTTATGGGGGAAATTCCTTACCCCGAAGTGAATCTTGACTAGGAAAGTACACAAACTCACTTAACAGTTGTATATCTTTACACTATGTGAAGTTCAATCACAGAGTGTTGAAATCCATGCGCTCGGAAATGGAAAACAAAAGAGTTGGCTTACTTACTTATATGAAAACAGTTGGCTTACTTACTATCTATATATGAGTAGACCCCTTTTTTAGTAAATTCCCAGGCGCTTAGGTAATTTTCACTTAGGTAACTAGACAACTAACTAGAACTTTTGATCGGTAGGTGAGTGTTCATTGCTTGACTTGCCTGCCAACACCCTTTCTTCTCAGATGGTATAGATCCAGTATATTGGTCAAGGCAGCTTGCTCCAATCATGCTTTGTTTATTGAATGAAGAGTTCACTCGTAGAAATGTCCGTTCTTTCCTTTGAGCATATCCGTTTGATTGCTCGTAGCGCTAACTAGCATAGCATCCGTTTTCTTGCTTGGTTTCTTTAGTATCACAAGCCACGGATTGAGCAACTAGCGCGGTCGGGTAGCTGCTTTCCTCTTTTCCAACCTCTTACCAACTCGGGATGGCCTCCTCATCCTCTTGAGTATGATGCAATTACATCGGCCCTCATGTATTATTGCATCAATACCCCATCATAGGCAAGTTTACACACTGGGACAACATAGGGTGGGCCCCACCAGAGAGTAGCCAACAGAACCAAGAACAAGATCTAGCAGATGGTGGGAGATTATCGCTCGTGATGAAACTATCATCTCCTACGAGAATATGCACTACATCGGCATCAATCAACCTGGCTTCGCGTTCTATTCTTACGATAGGGGGGCCCGTCTCTAATATATTCCTTCGATTCTAACTTCTGCCTCACTTCCCCCATAAGTTCGGGTATCTCTTTGACTAGGGTTTTAATTAAACTCGAGTGGAGGCTTTTCAACCCGCTTGGTGGGGCTCCCCTTAGGAAACCCAAAGCTCTTCTCCTTATCAGATGTTGGAAGAACCTAAAAATTATCTTATCCTCTTTCGGGTCAGCCTGTAAGGCGTAGAATAAGTAGAGCCTGATGCGCTCCCTTAGTAATCGAAGCGCCGTTGGTCAGATTGAATTCCTGCCCTTCTTTCTGTAACCGACCCAGAGCTACTGTGAGCCGGTTTCCCCAACGTCGAAGGGGAATTCCAATGTTCAATTGCCCCTTTTCTTCGTTCAAAGCAACAAGTAGACCCAGCACTTGGAGCAGGAGTCTGCTTAGTGGCGCTCCTCCCCCGTAAAATCTCCCTGGACGTAAATTCCAGTCTGAACCCACTAAAGGTATGAACCAGGGTTTCTCTGAGCAGTTTCACCACCTCTAAGATCTCCCCGAATCCTAACCCCACCAGTGGCACCCCAGTCAGAAACTGATAACACGCATGGCACGCCGAGAACCCCTCTGATAAGACTGCAATCCCTAATAGCGAAGATACGCCATACCTTGGAAAGAAAAGAAGGCACCGCGTAATACTAAAAAGGCAGCCACAAAGTTCCATGCATAACAGTCTGAAATGCCAAGCTTTAATCTCATCTTTGACACTCCAGAGAAATCACAGTCGGACGGTGCAAGCAAAGATGCGGGCGCAGATGGTGATGATCAAGTCCAATTCATTGGGTCTCGACGTGCATCACCCACCACTGTAACAAGCCTAGAGGAGGGGGTTTCACTTTGCTGACGGGAGGGCTAGTTATGTTCTCACCGAGCCACCTTACCCGGTAGTATTCAAACGGAGAACAGGAGAATAGAGCCACAATATGAGCATTTTCGTTGATCTGGATGCCAGAGGTCTAAAAACACAATCAAGGGTAATTAAACAATGTGCTTATGAAGCGAGGAATGAGTGGAATAGACTACGTACTCTCTCTAATCGGTGCAGCCTGCTGAGTGCCCTTACTCTTGGTCATAGGCTTCGGAGTGTCAGACTGGAACTACGGCTATGGGAAAGTTAGCTATGGAAGGAAAGCATTTCACTACCTCACATCTGGTAAGTGTAGCAAGTCTAAATCCCGCATCTCATACGTATCCCTCCTCCTCTTGTTGAAAAACACGATTGCCTTGCCAAGGACAGCTTGTATAGCTTTAATAAAACCTATGGCAACTCTCCTCAAGTAAACATTGCCGAACCGGTTCCAATGCCTTGTGAAGGAGGGTTTATTGACTCGGGTGCTTCGTCTCACATTACCCCCGATCTCAATGCCTTGTCTAGTCATGCTCCGTATCAGGGTACTTAGATAATGTTATTATTCGCATTAAGCCTGGCCGTGCAGGGTGAAATCAATTCAATAATAATGTCATTACCACCGACTATAAGCATCCTATCCTTTCCAAAAGGCGTGGGAGGATAAAGTTCCTTTTCTATCTTCCCGGGAGAGCAGTGATAACCATCTTTTTTCTTCTGTTCCATTCTTCTGCTATGCTTCCTTAATTCGGTGATGGGAGGCATGCTTCTTACTAAACCAAAGAAAGGTAAAGCGATTCGTGCGTTCACAGGAAAGAGCCAACTAACGAAAAGGAAGGGAGAGGGGGAACAGGTGCTACGCTTGCAGCACTTGCTGGATAAGCAATAGCTGGGTAACTAGTAGGCGGCAAAACAACGGTATCCGTACGGCTTAAATCAATTATCTAGTTGAAGTAACTGTCTTGGATGATGCTTGTCCTCTCTCGGGAGGGCGCTTTACGCAGGGGACGGCAAAGGTTTCGCAATAGTTGTATCCCCACAGGATTGATTGTACGGGTCAATCGAAAGCGCATTCCATTGTTGTTATAAGGATAGGTATAATAAGAATTTAGGGTAAACCCCTATCGGCAATCTCTTTTGACTTTTACGGTGAGTGTGAGCAAGAAAGGGGATAGACACGGGTGAAGAAATCATACCCTCTACCTTGTTTGTATCAGTAGATACCCCAATTTCATAAATACAAAGGTATGCTTGTTTGGTTTCTTTGGTCCGAGAACACACACCACAAACTCTCGCAGTCGATGAGGAAACGTTAGTAAAACTACATTTCAGTAATCCGTCAGGCCTTAACCTCTACACAAGGAGGTCTGACGTATAGACCTATGAGTAGGTAACTACTTCTTCTTTTATTCAGAGTATCCAACGGAAAGTGGGCCCACTATCTACAGCTCATGGATACTTGGAACAAAACCTATGCCTATTTCTATTCACAGTAGCTTGCTTCTCCGTGACTATTATTCTGGTGTACAAACCTCTACCTAGCAATTCTGGTGCTTGGTTGAAATACGCATTCCGGTGCTTGTATACTCACAGAGTCCTATCAGCTATTCCAAGCTTTTCTTTCTACTATTCCTAAACCCACCTGTGAATGAATCCCTTTCTTCGATGACGAACCCTTGCCTCTTTCTAGTAGAGGAGTGCCAGTTCCTGTATTCGAAGGCCTATCTCCTCTCTTTTATCAAGGAAAGGAAGGCTGCTTTGATTATCCATTACGGGAAGGCGTATCATACCACCTACAAGGCATATTGAGATAAAGGTTGATTGGCTCCTTCCATTCAGCCAACCAACCGTATCTCTTATCCCTAGCTCGGCTCTTTTAGAACCAATTTCCATCTTTCCACTGACAGCTGCGAAGAGCTCCCCTTCACTAGGGCCAACATCCCAGAGGCTATGCTATTTGTTCAACTCTCTCGCACGGGGCGGATAAAGCTTTTTAAAAAAGAATAGAAAAACAAAAAATCAAACTAGCTATGGGCATTAGGTATAATAGAAAGGAAGCTTGGAATGGAATGTTCAATCAAAGAAATGAAAACAAATACTTAGGCAGAAGCAGACTGCCGATTCGAACCTTTCTTTATTAGGAGGCTCGGGTGGGCTTTCTGATAACTAATCACTGGAAGCACCCGATTCTCTCTACTCTGCACTTGGCCGGGATACCGAACTTAGGTGGGAACTTTTGCTATTGTTCAGTGAATGCCTGTAGAGAAGAGATGGAAGGTCAAGCAGGTGTTACCCTTGTAAAAGGTACAGGGACTATTTCGGCTTATTATGGAGCAACATTGACTATTTGATACATTGGCTATTTGCTACTTCAACCATATCGGCATTCTAGCGTTTGGTATAGGTACATGCAGGTTTTTCTCTGGAGAAACCCATATGTTTTAGCTACATTCTGCCTTCTCATCTAGTTTGGTTTGCTCTGCCCGGATCTGGTAACTGCTTCTTCTTTTGAAATAAAGTTAAGGATGAAATGGAAGAGATTCAATGGAATACAAGTATCTTTGCCTTCTTCGCTTATTCAATTTGCCCAATGTCCCAAGAATAGGTTGAGTGAGAAACCGATTACTGTCCTTCCAACTCTTCACAGAGCAGTAGATTCGGGTGCATCATCACATGTTACTGGTATGTTGGATGACGATCGGAATTCAAATAAGCAAAAACTATTGGTTCTATTTTGTGCAGGGTGGCCGATACTCCTCGGTACCCTCTTGTCCAGGTGCCGGTGGAAAAGGGTTGAATTTCCTAATCCCGTGTATTCATAATTCGAACTGATCAGCGCAGTCTCGTGCATTTAGAAGATCAACGACTACACCTTGGCAGCAGAAGGCCTTCACTAAGCTTCTTGGACTTCAATACCGACGCAAGGGAGCCAAGAATGGAGCAGCTGATGCTTTGTCCCGACGCAGCCATAGAGTCGATCTCGCGGATAGGCGGAGGTACCGATTGCTTGCTCCTTGCATGTGAAGGTGGAGGCCACGATGATACTCCAAAATCCCAACCAAAAAAGTGAAAATGACCATTATCTCGTTCGAGTCCCTCGTTGGAGGATGTGCACAATCAACGAACAAAATCAATTTAGGCAAGATAATATGACAAACTAAATGATAAATCTAAAAATGATCCATAGTTCATGTTCGAAATTACTTCGTTCTTCT
This sequence comes from Alloteropsis semialata, assembly GCA_004135705.1. Classification (NCBI taxonomy): domain Eukaryota; kingdom Viridiplantae; phylum Streptophyta; class Magnoliopsida; order Poales; family Poaceae; genus Alloteropsis; species Alloteropsis semialata. The sequence goes on along the minus strand of QPGU01000688.1, from coordinate 349,240 downwards.
TCGATGTTTTCGCAAAGCAGGTCCGATTCGTTCTTGTTTTCGCATAAGTTCGCAGAACTGAAGTTCTAAGTTACCAAGTAAAGATTTTAGGTATACCAAGTCTGAGTGAGGTGGATCAGCTACAAAGATACGCCGTGTTCTCATCTCATTCCAGCCGGATGGCTCAGATCGTAAGAACATTGTGACCTTTTATCGAGATAAGCCGAAGCTTCACAGGCTCTCATGGTCCCTCTTTCTTGATGTTCACCGAGGGCGTTTTCCAATCCAATGCCAAAAAAAAGGCATTTTTCCAATAAGTAACTCGGTACCCAAGGGTATGGATGGGGTGGCCATTCTATTCTATTTTATTCCCTAGGCCCTGGGTATGGTATGTACATCGGTCCCTTGGTCTCATACAGGTGTGAACAAGTCGGTTGTTATCATGCCCAAAGAAGCCACAAGTCTTTATAGAATCCGCTCTTTAAGGTCGATTAAGCCTTGTCTGAATGTCATCGTACTCAACAGGTATCAAAAGTGATAAATAGGCGAGATTCGTCTAAATAAACCGGGCTTGTCCCGTAGATTGTACTATCCCCCTTGCCCAACAGGAACTGGAACTGGAGCTCTTGCCTTCTATTTCAATTAGTTGCTTGATGGAAAGCAATAGGCAATCGGCTAGATTGCACATCCAACCTGTTCACTGATTTATGCTGCAGGCACTTCAGAAACCTGAGCTGGGTCAGGTAGCGGTTCTACTTCTCAAGTTTGGAGCCTCTAAAGAATTCTCTGCCTCAGGATTTGGGTCATAGAATTTGAGCCATTGGACCTTCCTCTTTTCTTTCGAAAGGACCTTTTCTCTAGGACCGAACAATAAGATCCATACAGTCTACTTTTTCACTATGTAGCTATTGAGGTAGCTATTGAGAAATATAGTGCGGAGCCAATATCGTGTTCATGGTGGCCGGCGCTCCCGAAAGACATCACGTCCTTCTCTTTTTAAGCTATGTGGTCTTCCCTGGTTGAGTGAGTGAGCCCGGTACCTACAAGCCTGATCTAAGCAGTATTCCGAGGGGATAGAAACGGAAAGCAAGACGAAATCCAGTGTAGAAAAAGAACCTTGCAAGGAAGGAATGAAGCTATAGATATGATGGATATATTTTTGTAAAAAGAGGAAATTGAAGCCCAATCACAGTGGTGAGCAGAGCCCTCGTCCCATCGATATACCGATATCGATATTGATTTTCCTTCGAAATCCATTCCTTAGAACCACTTAATCGGATTTTTAAACAGGCACTAGCTCCCGCTAAAGAGACAAGAAAAAAGGGTGGTATATAGAAGCTCCAGGTTAGCGATCATCAACGACTGGGCAATCTTCTTCTAATTCTCAGAGCGGAATGGCACTGTAAGTTTCATGATCTTTTGATCAAAAGAAATGATGAATCCAGACGATCTACGATCAAGGTACGAGGAATTCTGCTCGATCTTCTCCTGGTTCAGAATTGGCGTAATGTCGGCCTAAAGCCTCGTTTTCTATTTCATTAAAGCTAAAGAGACTCCCATGGGCATGGGAGGAGAGTCATTCCTAGCAAGAGGTGGGTCGGCGTAAAGAAGAAATGCAAGGGTTGGGCACCGCCAAGATCCGAAAAATGGATATGTGGAAGAGAGTTGAGCCTCAAGAATTTCGTATAGAAATCGTTTTTTTTGTTCTGTGCCTGGTATTGATCGAGAAAGCGGATACAGATATCCAAGAAAAATAGTAGACTATGCAAGGAAAAAGCCAGTAAATTGAAGAAAATGTATGGCCCTACGGAGATAAAAAAGTGCAGAACTGGGATGCCAAAAAGAGCCGATTTACAAGCAAAATGAAAAAAGTACCAAATTGCCCCATGCTGGCTATCAAGTTTTCAAAAATGGAGCTGATTTTGGAGCCATTTACGAGGGAGAAGCAATTTTCTTTACTTTTTCACATGGTTGGGACAAATGTTTTTCAAAAATGACCCTTGAAAATGCCACTTTCCCTAAGGAATGCAAAATAGTAACTTTTCCTACTAGGTCGGATAGAATGGTGTTTTTCTATACTAAAATGAGTCAAATTCCGATAAAAAAGCGAAAAAAGTTCTTCTCACCTAGTGCACCTTGGTACTTTCCTCTTCCGCCCTTAGAAACCGGGGTAAGTAATCTCATATGTTTGAACTGAGAGAGCTTCATTTTCCAATAGTGCCAGGACCAGTGTTCCATATCCATTATCTTTTCCTTGTCCTTCTTGTCGAATAGAAAGCAAATGGATGCGATAAAGCGTATGTCCTAGATTTCTGCCTTTCATTCATCTTACCATACTTCTTATTTCCTCTGACTGTAACCTGAACCAGCCAGAGTTCAAATTCCGATCGGAAAAGTGAAACGTATCTTCCTTAGTGAAGTAGAGCGTTTCCAAAATTCCGTGCATCGCCGGCTCTCACCAGTCCCGATGCAGGTAGAGTAGGACATGTGCGTTACCAAGCATGGCTTAAAAGGCTTTTCTTGGTGCGTTCACTACTCGAAACGGGTCCTTCCTCTATCGAATATCCCTAACTAGCTTTCCAAGCCAGACGCGTTATTTCCAAGTTTCCTTGGGTAAGTGAAGAGATGAAGTCCTCTTCTTCACAGTGAAAGTAGCTCAAGCGGAAAGCAAGCAACTACACAGGATCACCGAGTGATCGGAATCTTCGAAAAATAGAACTCGAAAGAACGATCGAGGATGTAAATGCACATATGAGATTTCACTCTTTACGATAATATGTGTGTGAAGAAAAAAAAGTGAAAGGATAAAGCGGAACAGACGCTTCTCTCAAGATTTTTTTATTTTACTGAGCTTTGAAAGGCTTGATCGATCCAACCTTGGCTCCGCTCTTCTTTCTCCAGCTTTGGTTTCTTTCTCAGCCACCGTCGGTGTCGTTTTATTCGGGAAGGAGCTTTCGTTCACGAAGTCAACACCTTTCAGATTGTTTCCATAGTCTACTTGGCTGAAGGTCTGGATAAATATAAATCGCGGGTAAGTTCTAGATTATAGCCCCTAAAATCTTCGGGTTGGCACGCATCCATGACGGAATGGGCCCGTCACAGTCCGAGTCGCAATCGGAATCACAAGAGGAGAGGGGCTCTGGCCTTGCGATTTGATCTATCAGTGAAAAGCATCGTAGGTAGTCCTTTTGCAGTCTAACTTCTTTATTCAAATCAAACCTGGTTAACTGCCAAGCGTGGGTAGCACACGCATACATGGTTACTTCTTCCCTTACCTCCCTCCTGGCAAGAAAGCCATAGAAGGCAGAGTCAAAAGATGTCAAAAATCAAAAAAGGGATACTCTCAGGAGATCAGGACAGGACCAATCATGAGCTCTCCAGGAAAGCATTTTCTTTTTCTCTTTGGATAAAAATACTTTCTTGTTTCAGCTTCAGGATCGCTATTGACTCCATCCTTTTCAGAGGAAGGGCTTACTTACTTCGTCGGTCCTACTCGTGATTGATTTGCCAGCGTAAATGGATTGAATGATCGAAGCATGCATGGGAGATAAACAATAGTTTCCATTATTAACGTTATGATATTATCGATATCTGCTTTTGTGTGCACAGCTTCGTACACAATTTTCTTATAACTCCAAACCAAATCCTATCGGTAAGTTTTGAAATCTACATATTTTCCAAGAAAAAGAAAGCGGCGGAGCTGCTATAGACGCTTTGATTGGCTGGAGACAGAGATCTCTCAAGTGTGCAGTGATAGATCTTTAGAGATAGCCATACTGATGAAGTCGGCCCAAGCAATGCCCACAGAATCCCATTTCTTTCTTGGTTGGACTAACCCAACCGGCAATTTCCGTCTTTCTGAATTGGGATAGTCAGATTCAGTCTTTCTTTCGTATCAAAGTCAGTTCTTTCCTTGATTCTTTCTTTTCGTGCATGACCTTTCTCGAACTTTCGAAAAATGATAGAATTGACTTTTCCGCAGCCACTATTTGGACTTCTCCTTTTAAGCTAAGCAATTATGAACGGAACGGGCAAGAGTGATCTTCAAAAGCCCAGGTTGGCTTTCCCACTTCCAAATCCGTAATAGTAAAGTAAGAGTAAGGTGCGGATAGCGGACAATTTCCATAATAGATAGCTAAAGTGCTTAATCCTGAGAAGATGGGAGACGTCGATTGTTAGAGTACTCTTGACAAGTGCATTTCTCAAATTCTAGCCAACAGATTGAAAGCATGCCTGCCTGTTTGTTCTTTTCAGTTCCAATCAACCTTCTTTTTCTTTTTGAATCGGTGTGGTGGAGAATGCGCTAACGCGCAACGGCTTTCGCGCTAGTTGCTCATCGTATAAAAATCAAGCAAGAAAATGGTTCTGGCAGGCAGCTGTGCTGGCGTGGGACTGTAAATCCTCTTTCGCTGGGCCCTTTGGACTCGAAATCCAAACGGAGTGAGTGGTTCGATTCCACTCTCAGAACGAGACTGAACGAAAGAAAATGCAAGTGAAACGAGACGAGAATCAAAGAACATGCATTTGAACCTTCCAAAACCAATATTTGACTGTGTTCAGTGCATCCTAATCTTCACCTGCAAAACCTTTCTATCTTTGTTCTTCCCACTTTCGCGCTTTCGAACTACTGGTTATGTCATCAATCACCTTTCTTTGATGTTTACTCTGACTCTGAGTGGTTAGAAGATCAGCTGCTAACCTATTTTCATTTCTAACTTACCACCTGTATCTCCGGAAACGAAAACCAGAAATGACAATCCTTTCAACTGTCTGTACAAAATTACTTTGTACGAATGCACATCTCGGCCGTCGGGTAGCTGCTCACCATTTAAAAGTCTATATCCGTGGTTCCAGAAATGGAATTGCTATTCTCGATTCAGACAAGACACTGATTTGTTTACGAAGCGCTCTTCATTTTATAGGATCTCTCATTCGTAAAAAAAGCCATTCCTTCTTTTTAAAGACTAATCATTTATTTATATTATTGATAATGGAAAAAATGATATATTCGATAATGGAAAAAATGGGGAGCTGTATCAATGATTCTCAATGGAAGATCGGGGCTTTTTTGACCAATTCTTATGCTAATCCTAAGAAATTCCGTTCAAGAAAGAAGAAAATCCATTTTGGGTTGAACCAACAACCTGATTGTGTGGTTATTCCGAATCCAGATAGAAAGTCATCGGTCATACTGGAAGCTAATCGATCACAAATACCGATTGCATCCTTACTTGATTCTACGATCCCATCGGAATCCTATAAAAGAATCACTTATCCCATCCCAGCAAATGATACTATACAGTTCATATATCTATTTCGTCATTCGATCACGAAAACAGTGATTCTTTCACGGCAAAGTGAAATGAACACGAGAACGGGAACACGAGCTTTTAGTAAGGAGAGGCTGCTTGGCCAGCAGCTTAGAAGCTACTCTGCTTCCTCTCATTCTTCTCTGAGAAAGAAGAAGAAGTGCTTCTTCTTTCTCGGAATAGGGGTTTTAATATTAATAGCTGAATGGCTTTTTTCAGGCTTCACGCAACACTTACTAATACTAAAAGAGCTGCTCTGTGGAGTATCCAACTACCACTTCACAGAGCTCTTTTCGGGGCTCGCTGAGACACTGGCGCAATGGTTGGCTTTACTATTCCAGTTCATCTTCGAAACAGTGAAAGGGGGCAACTGTGCGCCCCTAGGTACGGAGAAGGAAAGTAACTCCTGCCCCGGGGAAGAAAAAAACCTTAAGGAGCAGACCAGCGTCCTGAAAATGGACGACGCCGACTGGCGCGCCCTATCACCGATCCTAGAAGTCCCGCCGACCCCGGGGAGCTCATCAGAAGGGAGTAGGGATGACCATCAAAACCAGGTTCCAGCGGCCCCACCTGCGCCCCCAGCAGCTCCTATTCCTCCTGCCCCACCTGCGCCCCCCGCAGCTCCTGTCCCACCTGGGGCCCTTCCTCCTCTGAGTGCCAAAGACATGATATCTGTAAACTTAACAACTTTGTATCCTTCTGGGTCCTTGAGCCCAGGGGAAGAAACAGACTTAACGAATGAAATTTATTCAAAAAAGGAGAACATTCTGGAAGAGCTTCGACGTTTAACTGGCCCAGTTAATGGCCAAATACTTTGGAAAGATGATACTTCTGGCAATACAATCCGAAACCCGCAAAGCGGGGCAGAGTATAGTCCTAATATGTTGAGTATGGTTCTGGAAAGTTTGCGGCAAAAAGGGCAAAATAGTCCCTATTATAACAAATTCCTAAATGATAGGATGGATGCCATACAAAATGATGAATTAATGAATTTAAAACTAGAAGATCTTCCAATGGCAAAATTGGATGAATTGAATCAAGCCAAGCTACTAACTGACGTTAAATGGGGAAGGGGTAGGTAAAACAAAATACTCAATTTCTTAAGATGGTTTGTAGGTATCTAAATAGTGATACCGAGGCCCCTCTAGCTATTACTTGGTAGTCTAGAGGGGGAAAGAAGAGTGGGTTGGTGGGCTTCTTTCACTTGTACAAGATGGATAACAACGCTGAAGCACACTAGCAAGAGCATTGTAGCACAGGCCGCCAGCCAATAACTAACTCATACGAAATTAATGGAGCATAGTAGCGTTTTCCCCAGCGCATCACTCACATCAACTATCAACTCTTTATCTATGTCAATTCTTGATTGAAAGACAAGAAGGAGTAGGCGGGAGTGGAATCATCGGTATCCTTCTTTTCCCCATAAACAAGCACGGCTTTTGTGATTGTTCTTGGAATAGCATACTCCGACTCGCGTAAATGCTGCTTCACCTGAGTGTACAGTACAGAATCGGAAGACTCACATGTTTAATCATATAAAGTGAAAGAAGTTCTCCTATCATCGATTGTGAATGGCTCAAGTGATTGCTTGGTTGGGTCAGTCCGGTTCTCAGAGAATCCATGTGTTTCGTGCTTCGTGTTAGCTTGTGAGCAAACGGCTACTGTTTTCTTGACTCTCCTTGTTCTGGCCTCGCTTGCTTGCATTCCTGTACTTCCTCAAGGTATCAATGAAACAGGCAATCAAGATCTAGTTGAGCAAGGCATGAATGAGAATTGATGTGACTAATCCCCCTGTTTGCTTCTTCCTTCATCCGGGCTGGGCACGTACTCCGATTTCGAACTTCGTTTGGCTGGATTCGAATGCCTTTTCTCATTTAATACGACATCTCTTTATACCTTTCACTCCTATTGGTCAGACAGATCCGGGCTTATCAAGTGGTACTGAAATAGGGTAAAATTCTGTTTAGTAGAAAGGAAGGAAGCAAGTGAAGAAAGATGGGATCAAATTGTGAATGTTCTTGGTTCGCATCTTGCTTTTTGGGCGTGGTTTCGCAATGGAGCTAGAAAGATTGGTCAACTACTTCTTAAACCCAATCCCCAACTGCAAACTGCCTCTCCAAACGTTTCTTGTTAGCTTGGGCACTCTTATCTTGAGTCTTCTTGACTTGATGCTTCTCAATGAGAGACCTCTTCTTGGGCATTGACGTGCATAGCATGTTGGCACTTCCCAAGCAAGCACGAACTCGCTTCCGACCTTCATTCCTTCTTCCCCTATTGGTATATTCTTTGCTCAAGAATAGCTTAGTAGATCTTGTAGAGAAAAGGGCGAAGCCTTGTGCCATTGTCATTGCCATTGCCATTTTATATAGAATAATAGGGCTTACTGGGTTGTTACCAGATCTACGCTACGCCCAAGTCGATACGACAAGGATGACGCACCATCGGACAGAGGGAGTCCTTTTCTTGAATTCTGAGACCGGTCTTCACCGACCCGGGCATTGTTCTTCATTCCTACCTTGTCATTCAATTCCCTCCGATCCGTCAATCCATCCAGTAAGCCAGCCATTTGTTTTCTATTGATCAGCCTGCGAGCATCTTCATACGCTAACCGTAAAAAGCCAGTAACTCGTTCCCAAGAAGCAAGTCGAATTTTGGAGGTCCAATAATGAACTCTTTTTTTTTCTAGCCAACCGGTCAAGACAGACTCACATGGAGCGTAGGTCTCTTCCCCTTACCTTTCGCCATGCGCTGAATTCCAATCAGTTGACACTTTGCACAAGAACTAGCAAGAAATGAAATGATAAGAAAAACCAGGGAACCTTGCGACGTCTACTTTCATTTGAATAGGAACATAGGCATCCCGCGAGGGGCGAAACCCTATCCCCCATCTTTCACTTCCCCCTTTAGATGAGAAGCCGAAGGTCGCTATCAATATGGCACCTCGATGGGCGTAAAAGCAATGAGCCCGAAGCCGGAAACCTTAAACCATAGATTGAACACTCAAAGTGGATCCACCTAGTCAATAGATTGAGACACAACCTGCTTACTCACCTAGGGTCGGTCCGGCTCCGCCTACTACTCCTACTTATCCTTTTTGAAGCTAGAAACAGAGCCATAGCCATACAATGGAGACCCTAACCTAAAGGAAAGGGGTGGGTCGAAGGTAGATCATAACTAAAGGTGACAAGTCGATCTATTTTTTTTTTTAGAAGAGCTAGAGCTGTTGACTGCTCACTAAGGAGTCTGTCTCGTCTAGTAGAGCTATTATCCAATTTCCTTATCCTTTCAGGACGAGGTGAGTAGTGAAAGCAAGAACGTTCTTTCGCCCAAGGCTTTCCTTAGATGACTAACTTGACTTTTCTTACTTAGACACTGGTGAAACTGCCTTTCCTAAACCAGCTTTCCTAAGCTTTTTTGAGAAACTCTAACTAGTCTTTTTTTTCAAGGTATCCTATCTATTACTACAGGTATTGTAAGAACTGCTAGGCCCTTTAGATCTATATCTATCTTACTATCGAAAAGTGCTTCTACTCCTAATAAGCAAATTCGCTATTTTCGTATCATTCCTTCCATACTCAAGGGCTATTGGGCATTCTCCTAACAGTACTAGGGTATTTAATACCTTGATAGAAGTATTAGGATTCAGACTAAAAAGAATACCATTCATACCGAACTATCCTGAATAAGGTGGATTGGCTAAGGAGGCGGAAGTTCCCATAGAATAGGTCCCGGTCAACCCCAATCCCTCATTCTGAGAATAGTGAGAAAAGCAGTTACTTTATTGTCTAAATGTCGGAAAAATGGATCCTATCCTCCAGTAAGAAAATTCCAAAGGATTCTATAGAATCCTTTTTTCTATATAAATCCTAGCCCTCGTGAGGGAATCAATCATGGGCAGATTAGTAGTCTCCAACTTATTTTATTAGTGGATCGAGCGGATTGGTCTTGTTGCCGTAAGCCTACGGAGGGAGGGGACCCATCCTGTAGAAGGCAAGCGGTAGGTAAATTGTAATTTCTCACTTTTGTCGATAGGGGAATCGCTCTTTTCACTTCCGTTACGTTCAGCTTTCTTTCTTTACCTTTCCTTCCTTCCCCTAATCACTTCCGTTCCACCACTGGCTTTGGTATCTTTTTGACTCTCAACCAGCAGTCAAGTCATTTCATTACGAAAAAGTCATTGAATTGGTTGCCCAGCTCCACTCGAGCTAATTTAGTTCCTTGGCACTCCTTCGTTGGTACTCCTCGTATAGCCGTTTGTTTCAAATCTGCAAATCGAAGATGACGAAGGGAGGAATACCATGGAAATATAAGAAAATCTCCTATTAGCGATGCTCAGATTTCAATGGAAGGAAGATAGTTATTCCAATCACTTTTCTCGATAGGCAGGGCGGGACTCAAGAAACCTGCGTACGGCAGGGCTAGGTTACCAGCGTACGGGCAAGAGAACTTTTATCTGCTCGTCTTTTCCCAGGATTTCTTTCTGAACTTGTACGGGTATGACCCGCGTTCCTTGCATATTAAAAACACTAGCTTGTTTAGTTCCACTTCTTTTCACAGGAGAACTTGCCGGTACCTCTAGACTCGCTTCATTGTCATTCCACTCGCGGCACTGGGTATCAGTTATCGGAGTGATCGGGGTGATGGTGATAGTTGTTACGATCCGTAACTGGTGATGAACCGCAAAGGTTTTGGTTAGTTGACCCTGTTAACCGTAAAGAAAAGGAGAAAGATAAGTGGACTGGGCAATAAATGACTATGTCCATATTGTAATAACCCGAGTAAGTATCTGAGTAAGACCAATAAGGAAAGTACACTGAGATGTATTAAAGTGAAATCCGCTTTATTGGGACAACTCGGATGGATTGGATATAGTAGCAGGCTGAATCCTTGGAGCATATAAGGATAGGCTAATAAAGTGGAACTGGGATTTTTTGATAGAATCTACCCAATGAGGAATTTTCAGGAATGGAGAATGTTGTGGTAAGACCGATGATATTCCGATAGAACCCATGGTTGGACGTAGATTGCACTATACTTCCCCACCACAGGACGTAAAGACGGAACGCTGAAATCAGGAGATGAAGTAGCTGTTGGTCTTGCCTAAATTCAGTATTCTAAGTTGGCGAAGCCTCATACATACCGATAGGAGGTTGAGGGATCCGGAAAGTCTCCGTTACGTTCTATCTTGCTTTGGGTTTTGCTGACTCTGTCCAGCAGGCGTATCCACCTACGGTTGCAATGGTGAGTTGTGAACTTTGTAGAGCTTCGTTCTAGTTCCATCATTTTTCTGCATTCTTTCTAAAGTGCTAGTTTCCTCTATTTCTAATATCAGAGTAACACGGGAATTCTCTCTGGGAATCCGCTCCCCCTGCTTGCTTGTATTGGGCATTTGGCAGAGGCAGGTTCTCCATCATTAAGAGGCTTCTCACTTTGGTATCGATATGCGTCTGAACTCCTCCACTCTTTCACTAGGGGTACACACAACTCTGGACTTGTGCAGCTAATAGATTCCTTTCTCAAAACAGCCTATTTTTGAGGAAATGCCCATGGGAATACGGTTATTGGGATACCACAGGGGAGTACCATCTCACCGGTCCTTATGAACAGCTTTCCCCACTGAATCATTAGATCACCCGCTTATGTTCCCTAGTTGTCCAGGAGAAAAAGAGATAATTGGGTGGGGATATGCCTTTCCCATAACAATAGAAAGAATCCAAGCCAATATACACTACACTATCACTATCACTATAGAGTTTTCGCCTACCTATGAAAAGTGAGATGAGAGCTTTGTGCTAATAATTTATTAGAAAGGTGTACCTATCGACCCCAGGTAATTAATGCCCTATCCTTCTACTTGAAAAAGGTTACGTTAGACTTGACCAACTGTTAATACCAATCCGACAGCAATAACTACTACTAATGCATATTCATATCCCACTAGTAGACTTAGCAGACTGTGACCTAGCCAGTCTATTTGTTGACAACAGACCAGTACTATCCATCAATGCCACAAAGACCATAGACGACCTCTATTTCGTGGAAGAACTCCTTCTCATATGATGCAGGGCAATAAGACCAACTGCCCGCCCTACCTAGTGAGAAGAAAGCTTATAAATATAAGCATAAACGAATTCCTAGCCGAGCCCTATACTTACCTGCTTGTACGGTCAATGCCCTAGTAGACATCAACTTGTTCATAAACTCCAGCCTTATCTACGCTGCTTTACCCGACCCAGGTGACCTACTTTCTCAGATGAGAGATTCGGCGGAGTAGTAGGAAGTCCCTGTGGAGAACTAGAAGACAAAACGAATATAGCGGACCAAGCAATGAATGACCTAGCCTAGGTAGTCCTATGTTTGACCAATGCTGCCTTGTATGTCTTGATCCAAGATTTCTCAGCAAAAAAAGACATGGGATTATTGATCAATTCACCATCCTCTTCATCTGAGTGTGCTTCCACTTTATCGTTTGTGGCATGTGCATTATGCAACAAGTAGATTCCTGAGAAATGAACCTTCTCCACCCCTTTCCTATCCAACGCGGAGCGGCAGAACTACTCGGCTGCAAAGTGGGAAAGCTCCCTCCCTCCTACCTAGGTGTACCTCTTCATTGGAGCAAACCATCCAGCAACTTCTTACATCCATTTAGAATTCCCTTCTAAGCTGGCTATAACCATCCTTATTGACCAGAAAGGAATTTAGAAAGGGGATGCTATAACCAGACCATAGACAGCGTTTCCACATTCACTTTTGAACTTAGGGAAACTGTGAAAGATGCCCTCTTACCCACTCATCTTTCCCCCTTACCCTCCCGAGAGGAAAGTAGGGGCCTCGGTTTTTAGATCCCTACTTGAATAATGGCCTTTCGAGGACTAGCAGACGATCGGAAAACGAATGAGATCAGAAAGATAGGCGGACGACTTGACGATAAGGTCGGATGTTTCCGTGAGCAGTAAGCAGCGGATCTCCCCTTTTTTTGGGGAAAGCTGGTGGCCCTTTTGGCGTGTTAATTCTTTCGACGGGGCGGCCTTCTTCGTTCGGTAGATCCGGTCGAGGTGGTTTTCGTTTACCAGCGCGTAGGTGGTTTAAGTTCCTATGACCGAGTCTTTCTGGCCCCTGTGAACATATTTTCTTAATGTATTAAAGAGGGCCTCTCTAACCGGTGAAAAGTGGTAGGTGTCCACTAACGGCTATTCCTGGCTCGGCTCCGATAACGCAATTCCGGGAGGAGTCGGTAGTTGGGCACTGGATCCCTTCGGACCTGGAGAACGTGTGACACTGGGTCGGGGTTTGGTGAACCAACAGGTCGCTCCTTTAGTTGAAGTATCGGGCCCCTTTTTCGTTGCCTAGGTTACACCTTCGGAATACCCCAGACGGGGATTTCGCTCTATTCCCCCCAATCTTCACTTTACGCCACGCCGACTCTCCGTCGTGGAATTAGACCAAGGGTCGAAGACCCATACCATAGGACCCCGTCTCCCGTATCTTATCTTTCGCACGTAGGAGATCGAGACACAGCCTTAGGGCTATGGGGAAAGTAGATCGATTGCCCAAGAATTACAACTACATAGAGGGTCTCTACAAGTCTATAAAGAAGTTTCCAAAAATTGATCGGTAGTAGTCCGGTCGCACCCGAACAATAATATTCCAGAGGGAAATGCACCTAAGATCAAATATTTTGAGCCGGCTTCCGTGGAAAATTCAGACTTTCTTTTTGATGCTGCGATCACATAAAAACATAAACTTTGAAGCTCAATAGCTAAATACATGGCAATTAAATCATGAGCCGGGATCATTAAGAGCATACTGCGAGTAGGAAGTGGAATTAATACAATGAATTCAAAAGCATCAAACCTCTCTTTTTCGAAAGAATCGAAACACATCGAAATGGTACCAGCCGTACTTAATAATAGAAGGATTTGGCAGAAATATGTAAAATTGTCCCTCCTAAAAAAATTATTCCAGAATAAATGGGCAATAGTTAGGAGAGGTGCGCCAGCGGCGAGCAGAAGCAAGGTTATTAGATACCGAAGGAAAGTCCGGCCAGAACCACACGTGCAAGTTTCCCTGCATGTGGCTCGTCCGTGATAACTTCTTCGGATTTGCGTGAACTAGCGGACCGATCACTAAGTGGTTAGTACCTCCAGCATGAGCGAACCTTTTCTGAACTGGTTAGGAATGGGCGCCACTATCCCAGCCCGGATCCAGCCGGGTTCTATTGATCATGTCCCCTTCCCAACAGTTGTACCTTGTCTTGGGGCGTCTTTCTTTGGCTTTACTATTATCAAATCAAGCCCGCCGGAAAAAGAAAAGTCTTTCTCTTCCCGTCCCGGGTCATGGTGAGGCGAAGGTGCGTCCACAGAAGAGGAAATCGCAATGCATCTTGCTCAGCAGGCGTAGCTTGGAGTGGGAGTGTTGCGGGAGTAAGGTAAGGAAAGTGGCCTAAGAGAGGAAGCCAAACAAACCAACCTGGGCCTTTTGAGCGCTGCTAAGCTAATATGCGCCAGAGAAAGAAAAGGAGGTAACTATTCGGTCCGGAGCATTGATTCCCCATAACGAATAGGCTAACTCTATCTCTCAATTGCCTATCCTGTGCTCGAGAAGGTCCCCCAGTTCCTCGGCAGCACCTTGAAGTGCATTTAGTTGTATAACTTTAGACTGGGGATATTCCCCACTCCATGGCATCTTTCGCTCATCCATTCAGCCCGCCCGCCCAGACGCGGCGCCCTTTCGCATTATCATCTACCGCCCTTTCTTTCCTCCCGTCCCTTCACGCATGAAGATCGTCGTATGTATGTTCGACTTCGGTTGCCGGTGCAATAGAATTGGCGGGAGTATATTATGGCAGGATCAGTCACCTGGGCAAACCAACCCTCCTCCAATAAGAATTGTGCTATGCCCCCCCCGATATCCCTATAGAGCGAAAGAGCTGCCTGGTGATCCCTAGGTTGCAGCACGTCCGGTCGTTAACTCCTCGCTAGCTGCCGCCGTTTCTAGGACCGACCGACGCCTCACCTGCATGCACAGGTACCTACGTAGTGTAGTGTCGGTCGCACATTCATAATAGCGTTCGGACTCATGTGCCTTCCTGAACCAGGGGAGTTCCCTTGCTCCTGCTGCGTACGATTAGCCAGCCTTGCGGCGGCAAAAGGATTAGGACGTCCCCCCATGCTAAGGTTCCCTGCGGTCCGGCCGCATTAGGTTAGGGAGCTGGGCGATAATAGCTCCTCCGCATCCCAAGCGCGCTGCCCTCCTAGGCGCGCAACACTAAGTAATCCAAGCCAACCCACATTACTAACTAACGGTGGATAATCATCTTTCTTAGAGGTACTAAATACAACTCCATGAATGAGCAAAATGAAGGTTGCGTTAATGAGAAAGATCTCTGGGGAAACCGCTAAAAAAAGATTGAACATGTGGTTCCGAGTTTCGATAACTTCTTCTGCTTTCATTTCCTCTCCTCCGTCTGCAAAATCACTGAGTTAATTCAAAAGTCCTGTTAGGTCACATAAAGGTGCTTGCTGCGTAGTTAAATATGAAAAGGGGGTCCGTCTAAGAGACTGATCACGCCTGACCATCTATAGATCCAAGCGGCATATCATTAATATTCCTCCCCCTCTCGGATTAAACATTGCACCCAAATATTTCCTCCTGAGGGACTTCGGGAAATGACCCAAGATGTAATGGAGGGGCTTGAAGAACCTCTTCCCCCGGTTCCCCCGGTGCCGCGGGGGCCTCGGCCGAAAGCCCTCGGAAAAACGACGAGGAGGACGGGGTGGAGGCTCCAGCAGGGCCAGGGTTGCCCGCAGCGGATCCGGAAGGACCCGCTTCACTAGGTGCACCCCTAACAGGGGGGTGATCCATAGCTTGTACAACTGAAGGGCCCGATGCTAATACTGCCATGAAAATAGCGGAAAGACATGAAAAAATGGAGATTCGACTTTCTGGAGGGGAGTCCTCCTTCTTCTTTAAAAGAATCAAACTGGTAAAAATAAGGCAAAAAATAAGAATAAGAAACAGTAGATCCGGGGACAAATAATCTTGTGAAAATAACCACTTTCCAATTAATCGGGAACACGCACGTTCGAAGCGTATCATGAGAAACAAGGCAGAGTAGAGTAATTCAAAGGATAAATGTATTTTCGGCCTTCTCCGAAAGCTCCCGGGCCACCTTTTCAAGCCAGATAGCGAGCGATCACTCAGCAATGATACCGCCGGCCGGGAATAAGTACCTACCCCTTACGGGAATCGAACCCGTGTCTTCGACATGAAAAGACGATGTCCTAACCACTGGACGAAAGGGACCAAAAAGCAATTCTTCATATACCTAAGAAAAGAGAATAGAAGTGGTTCCTTTTCTTTCTATACGAAAAAAGACGACGATTTACTTTCCAAAATGGAATCTTTGCCATTTCAGATGTGAATGAGGGAGGTTGTCTGCCCGGGTAGGGGTGACCGGAACCCTCACAAGTCATCGCTCAAGAAAGCACCACAGTCACACGAGAAAGAGTTTGGACTATGACGAAGACGAGCAAGCCTTTGTCGGGGAGTGATCGGGGAAGAGTCGAGTACAAGAGGAAGGTGGAAGGAAGAAAGCGCCAGGTGCGGAGCATCTGAATTGACTTTTCAAAGCTTCCAAGAACATTCAAATAAATGATCTATTGGCTGTCCGTCCCTCTTTCGAAAATCTGGAAGCTCTATCTATGAAATTGTTCCCCAAGCAGTGGAAAAAAAAAGAGTGATCGATGAAGAAAATCAGTCCAATTTTCCGGAAGACGCAAAATGAGCATCCTCAAAAAGACCTCAACCTGGGTGACCAGGATGGATGAGAGCAAAAAGAATTGTTTGGTTGATACAGACCCTATGACAGTGAAATCAAAGGCCAACGTCCTGATTCTATGAAAAGACTTTTCAATACAAGGAAAAAAGAGACTGATCAAGACCAAAATGAAGAGAATGCGCCAGAGAACGGAGATAGACCATCAAAGAAAAGAACTCCACAGCAGAGCAAAAAAGAGAAAGGCAAGGCTCGCAAAGAACAAAGGCTCAACCATCAGATCCAACACAAAGCCCTCAAGATATTTAGAGGCTTGGACTACTCTCTCTAGTAAAAGGCACTTAAGTTTCATCGGATTCAGACTTACGGTCAGTGCTGAAACCAATGGCCGAACATCCCACTTAAGATAAGAGCCCAACCCACTTCCTTTTTTAGGACTCTGTTTTGCAAGGACTGAGGCATCAAAATCTTTAGCAGATCTTCTTTCTGCTTGATCCTTTTTCTACAGGTCGGGATGGCAGGAAAGAAAGGGAAAAAAAAGAATTACTGCTGCTAGCATTAAGAGAGACTTCGACTTATCTATAGGAAACTACTACTTAAGGTAGATAGAGGAATGAGTGCTTTATTTCCTTCTTTGGAAATGCACCTTCACCAGCCCCTTTTCGACGTGGGCAA
>QPGU01000688.1:267500-325000 GCA_004135705.1 Alloteropsis semialata | reverse complement strand
ATCGAAGAGCGGGCATTTCCAATTAGTTGAAACATTGCAAAAACCATAGAGCTGGCTTATTAGGTAGTTCCTTTTTGCATTATATATTTAACGCCTTCTTGCTCATCTAGAAACTCTCCCTCTCATATCTCGTGACAACTATTCCTGTCTCGGTTATCTGTGCTATCCAAATGCCTCTTTGTAAGCCCGTGCAGACTGAAATGCATATGCCTCCCAAAGCGGATTAAGCATATCCTCGCTCTCTCTACCCTTTCCTCTCTCATTCCAGAAAAGAAGTGCAATATGCGATCAATAAGCTTACGGATTCAATACCTTTGATAGCATCATAAGTAGTGCCGTAGGTTCAATCCCAACCAATGCCCAGCTTCAGCAAATAGAAGAAGGGTTAACATCATGAATATGCGATAAAGCAAAGAGTGAAGAAGCAGCGTGTTTTGAGTTATCTTTCTTTTTTCTTCTAAAAAAGCAATAGAAAAGAAGAAAGAATTCCGTAGTGTGTATCAACTTCATCTGCTTGCATTGCATCAACTTCATCTTCTCCACAACCTCACAGACCTTATCACTAGGGAAAGCCGATACAGCTGATCCCTCACCAGATGAGGCTGGTGACAAGTTCCAATTGTACTTTTGTTGACCAATATCTGACCGAGAAATGAGTTGATGAACCCTCATGGGTGGTCTTACCAGAGATAGGAATTTTGCCATTATTCGATGATCCAACGCGCTAAGGGAATTCATGTTCTCAGTATTGACCATTACCCTGGATTCTTTCCTACCCTCAATTGTGCCACCTTTCTAAAAAAGGGAGGAAGAGAGAGATCTCTCGTTAGGTCTTGGTGATGACCGCCGGAGGGGGAGTACGAGAAGGCGGACATCTGGCTGCTATCAGTCGGCTGGCGAGCCTAACCCTACGGGGTCAGGAGGCCGATACTGTAGTAGTCGCTCCCTGCTATGATCCCTCCTGCCGAGAAGGGTGGAAGGACAGGGGAGCACGCCAACGTCTCGATCAATAGGAAGAAAAGGGAGTCTTTTTTTTCCTATTCCTATTTCTTATAAGGAAATCTATGATATAATAATATAGGGAGGGAGTCTTTTTCTGTCTTGAGGGTTTTATTTGAAATCAAAATCGAAATGCCTCAACTTGATAAATTGACTTATTTCTCACAATTCTTCTGGTTATGCCTTCTCCTCTTTACTTTTTATATTCTATTTATTAGTAATAATAATGGAATACTTGGAATTAGCAGAATTCTCAAACTATGAACCAACTGCTTTCGCATCGGGGGAACAAGATCCAGAGCAAGGACCCTAAGAATTTGGAAGATATCTCGAGAAAAGGTTTTAGCACCGGTCTCTCATATATGTACTCCAGTTTATCCGAAGTATCCCAATGGTGTAAGACCGTCGACTATTTGGGAAAAAGGAGGAAAATCACTCTGATCTCTGATTTCGGAGAAATAAGTGGCTCACGAGGAATGGAGAGACAGATTCTCTATTTGATCTCGAAGTCCTCATATAACACTTCTTCCAGTCGGATCACTTGTTGGAAAAACATAATGCTCACACATGTTCCACACGGGCAAGGAAGCATAACTAACTAAAGCCAAAGAAGGATTGAACCAGATCCTTCTTGGCTAGGGAGTCGTGCTTTTGCCTCTGGGGCAGACGATCCGCGGGAATCTGTCGCCGAGTGCGTCAGCGAATCCGCGGCAACCCCGGCGGACCCCGCTTCGCCCATCAGGCAAGCGACTCCGCCGCTGTCTCCCCTGGATGAGGCACCGGGGTCTCCTCACCCCGAACCTAGTAATAACGAGGACGCTGTTTCGGTCGATCCGGACAGCGTTCAAGCCAGGATCGAAGGAGAAGAGGATTCCGCATTAAACACATCTTCTATTCTAATAAGAGAAAAACCGAAGAAGTATCTTGGACTCCGTCCAAAGAGATTCAAAGGGCGGAGGAAGAGGTTACTTCATCGGAAAAAAAAGAAGAAGGGCCCCCCCATCGAAGAAGGGGGGAGATTCCTCGGGTGAAGATGGGGGTGACCACACAGCCTTGGAACAAAAAGACACAGCAGATGCTGATGTCTTAGACTTATTCTTCTAATTCTGGAGTATATATCATTATATTCCTGAATTAAAAGAAAACGCTTTAAAAACAACAAAGCTCATTCTTACCAACGGTATGCTTGGCCAGCAAAGGAAAAGACATGTTTGTACAAACAAAGCTGAGCCCCTTACTTTTGATACAATCCTCAACAATTGGGATCAAATTACTGGGGCAGGGAACCGCGGCTGTCGCCGTTGGACCAATCAGCTGTCAAAATATGTCTCGGATCCCAAAAATCAAGAATGGCGTTGCGGAAGTGGTATGAATGAGCTTTGCTTTCTATTCAAATAAAGCAAAGCGTTGGTAGCTTTTTTTTGTTTGTACAGAAAGAAGCGAGGCCGCTGCCTCCCTAGGCTGCGGGAAAGAAGAGTGGGTATGGGGCTTCTTTCATGGTGGGGGGCGCATATACAGGGGGGCACAGCTTCGGGGTTGGATACTATCTATTTCTTTACAAGCTTATCGGTTTACTGATTTTGTTATCCGCTTTCTTCTCACACTCATCATTGAGAAATGTTATCGAGAGATGGTGTCCCGTTTTCCTATTCTCAGGGACATGCCCTATTTCTAGTGGAAGCTGAAGTACATTGCACTTGCCTGCTGTGTTATCAAAAACTTTATTAGAGCGGAACCACTAGCTCGTGATAATTTGTTTTCCGAAGATGCGTGCGACCTTATTTTTTATGATTCGAATGGAGTTGAAGGAGCCAGTTACATCAGCAGAGCATGAGGTGGAATGTGTGAGTTCAGCTGATCTCCGTCGCAAGAATCGTTTTCGAGATCGATTGGCACAACAGCAAAGAGAACTACAATTCCAACAGGATCCAATAAGAAGAGAATTTGAACACCCTGAATTTAGACAGGTTTTGGCTTGCGTCGCCTTTTCCCTTGCGCTTGATAACTCTTCTTACAAGGAGTCCTAAATTGGGGGAGGGGCGAATGGAAGTACTTCACACTGAACAGCCCAGCCGCCTCTACCTAGAGCAAAGAAGCTTTGCCAGTCTTATCACCGGATTCACCATAATCAGCTTTAAGGTCCTGACTCTCAAATTGATCTTTTTACATGCTGCTTAAGACATCTTTCGAGAGTGAACCAGAAGTTTTTTTTCCTTACTTTAGTGTATTATGATCTCTTTAGAGTTAGTACTCCGCCGTTCTAAGATATTCTTTTACGAGATTCCTTTTGTTGGAAAGAGGAGAGATAGTTTTTCATAAATTGTTGATGAGCGATGACATTGTTGAATTATGTCACCACCACATTGTTGTTAGTATATATAGATAGGAAAAAGAACCTAACTAACCGGGTGCAAGAGTAGGTTACAACAAAGGGTTTGATCGCTTATCAATTTGGAGTAAAAAGTCTTCCCGCCTCTTCTGTGAGTTACGGACAGTAAGAGTAGTCACAGTCACTCGAAGCTGGCAAAGAAGCTAGCTAGCCACTATCTTCGTAGAGAAAATAAAAGCAGCTGCTGGATATTCAATTGTTTTTTTCTATTCAATAGACCTATGGTCGGAGGATCCCTCCTTCTATCTATACCCCTTTCCTGGGTAGGCCTGGTAAGAAAGCAAATGAATACATAGAGAAAGGAAAGAAAGTAATTGAGAGTTGCCTTATTTTTTTTTGCGAAAGAAAGGCCATATGATCTACTTTCTGGTGCCGGTCCCTTCACAAAGATAGCCCCTTCTTGCTCTTATTCTTATTCGGTGGAATACAAGAGTTCTGAAGCTCCTTTCTTTCAAGTGAAAGTTGCCTATCTTTCTTGGTTCGGAATCCAATCCAGTTGAAAACAAACAATTGCCCGATGGAAAAGTCAGATGAAAGGCAAGGAGTGTAAACCACGTACGAGCGAGCGCAGAAAGCGAAATGTTTTGCAGCGAGTCAAGCGTAATACGATCAAAAGGAAATGGGGTCGATGCCTCGTTCCCCAGAGGGGGCCCCGGGTTGAAAGAGCGAGCTACATTCTTTCTTAGAAGAAAGAAAAAAAGAGGACTGATGCTTTCTTACTTCATCTTAATATAGGGATGCTTTATGTAGCTTCCAATAAATAGGAAACAAGATGACCCATGGGGCACTCAGTGACGTATCTAAACCGTCTATCCAGTACTGGCTTTTCACACTCGGGAAAGAACCTGTCGGCACTTGAAGATGAACGAAGCGAAATTACCCCCCCCAAAAAGCCCTTATACTCACCTTGGTGGGGACTGACTGCTCTCCCCTACGAAAGTAGCATCGCGATGCAGAGATCAACAACACATATTCGCATACCATGCTTATCTATTGATGTCGCAGATCAGCGGCAACTCCCATACTAAGTATGATGTCGCATATCGGTTGTCTAACTACAAGGGTGGAACCTTTTCTTTTTAACTAGTCTTAAAGTGGATGTCGCAGCCTTGAGTTCTTTTTATTGAATTCACGAGATTGAAAATTAGGATTGAATGAATAACCTGGAGATATATTCCTTTTCTCAAATAGTTCTTTAAGGGGCCTCTCTCTATCCTTGGCTTATTCAATAGAGCTTTCCTTCTTTTCATTATTCGATACTGCTGTGAGATACTACGAGAGCTCGTAGGCAATATGAGATAGAGCTGACTAAGAGAAAGAAGTAAGCGGATCTTGCAGCTGTTTTCATTCCTTTATTTAGGTCTTGAACCTATTAAGTAGAAGATCAAGCACTGATCTGATGGATCAAATGCTTTCACTACTCGTTTTATAGAAAGGCTTGGAAAGGTAGGATTGCTGCCGTGGGTCATAAAAGGTTAGCTTACTGGCTTGATGGAATGATTTACCGGATACTCAATTTCATTTCTAATAAAGTATAGCTTTTACTTGGATAGAGCGGAAGCATAAGTAAGCGAGCGGCATGAACCTATAATATAGGTTGAGGAGATGCTACGAAAGTAGCCACTGCTCCATATAAATATAGGGATGAGAAGTTTATAGTCATAAATAACCGCACTACTCATGATAAGTTGTTGTGCTTTAACCCTCATCACCTTATAGATGGAAAAGAGATGTTTCCAATTAAACCATAGATGTCCACTTCATACTTTTAGTATTAGTATTAGATTTCGGCTTGCTTGGGTTCATTCAAGGCATCTTCATTTCATATCTATTAAAGAAATCAATCACGCATCCTAATTGGTGAGCTTATGCCCGCCCTAGTTCCTTCCCCGCTCTTAGTTTGCTTTACAGGAACCATTTTCGCGAGGAGGGTTCCAATGAATCCGAGGAAAAAAAGCACATTATGGCCAGTGATCTTTAGCTGGTCGTGACCAAGAATAGGCATCTGTTTTTTAGACATAGATCAGGGCTACCAAAGCTAGCTACTAAGTAATGCAAGAAATAGGTTTACCGGTATATGTGTTTGAATAGGAATAAGCATGTGGTTGTGTGATAAGTCAGTCAAGATAGGCTCAGCTCACGGGTAAGCAACTAGGTAGAAGTAGTAAGCTTTTAGGTGTTTTAGTTGTTTCATAGGAAAGCAAGGAAGAGTTTCAGGGTGTATTGATAGTCAAGATAAGCAGTGGATAGTCTAGGGTAAGAAAATATCATGTTCGAAGATTTCACTCCCACCTGGACTTTCTTTTTGATGGCTCTTCTTTGTACCAGTTGAATCAATTACCCAACTAATTTCATTCAAAGACGCTATGAACCACTGCTTACTCGAGTGCTTGAGATATTCATTCGGTAAGGCACCTTCATCGTTGGAAGGAAAAAACCCTTCTCCCCGGGCTGATCATTCCCTCTAACAAGCTAAACAAGAGTCCTGGAGCGATAGAGGAAAATCCAAGGTGCAAATGACATAATATGTGAAAAGTTCTATTGAGTTGTTGAAAAAAGAAAAAAAGAAGGAACTTTAGAAGCGAAAGTTGGCTATTCTCCTAAAGGAATATTGTAACGGGCATCTAGGTAATATAGAAGGCCGACCCAGTCGAATCCCTTTGTACTTATCCCTTTCCAATTCCTTTTAATAAATTCATTCCAGTTTTTTATTGGACCCAGTTTTATTCTCTTTGATTGATTGTATCTCAAAACACACACTGCTTAAATACCTTCTCTTTCTATTTCAAAGAGAAAGGATTTCCAGTCACAGACTGACAAATTGGAACCATTAACTATATATATTATTTTTTATTATTTTTTTAGTAGTGAACGGTTCTAAAATGGGTATTGTATCCCCTGTTTCCTTAATGGCATAACAAAATCAAATTGATTTACGGCTAATCAGTATCAATTATAAAAAATAGAAAATGATTTCTCAATTATCAATTTCAAATAGATATGTAAACCCCAGAACAGAAATTGTTACACGGATACCGAGTTGGTCTCTCTCTTATGTACATATCCCTATAGAGACTCGTGCTTTCATTTTTCATTGCATTGAATATAAAGAAAAAAATAGAGAATTATGATATTGATATAGTGTGACCTGACCCCTGTTGGTCCAAGTGAAATTCAGTCTAGGGTTCTTAAAGATATTCTCCATTTTTGCCCTTTCCCTACAAAAAGTATAGTCTGAAGGCTAGCACGCACCATTCCTCGCTTATGATAATCTAAGGCCAAAAAGAAAGAAGGCGAACACCATAATAATACATACCCTTTTTCCTCAATCGTCAAGGTCGTGGATTTGGATCGATTTCGGTTTTACGGGCTTCATACATTGTGAAGAAAAGTACTCGGCATTGGAAAGCATCACGTTCTGGCCACACACAAAAGAAGTCGGTGGAAGGTATGGAATTTCTCGGCGGAAGGTCAGAAAGAAAGTAATCGCTAGTGCTCTCGGTTCCAGCAACGAGTCTTCTCTCTGAGAATTAAGGAAAACAAACTAACCTTGTCTGTCTATGTTCACCTTGACATGAAAGACTCTTTTCCTAACCTTACTGTTCTACCTGGCTAGTTCACTTCACTTTTCGAGGGATCCTGGATTGGAGTTCACTTGTCTATGAGTGTCCGAACAGCTTCAGATCCTTCCAAGGCACAGGGGTTCTCTCTCCATTCACTTTGAGCTGGGTTTCTTGTGATCTTTGTAGTAGTTTTTCCGTCCCATTTTTTGGTAAATTCAGTCTTACACAGCTGTCCCCAAGGATGTCCATTCCATTCGGCAGGGACTCCATCTCGCATTCGATCTCCCTCCTTTCCCTGAAAGAGTCGAGGTCTCTTCTTTTTCTTTTTTGAATCCTCTACGAGGGGGTTCGATATTCTTTCTGCTAGTCTTTCTTTTTTTAGCCCTGATGAGTATATTTCTTTGAATCTATGGATGGATTCTACCGTTCATCCGGGGGCTACCAATTGCTTAACCAACCCGATTTTTGACTTCCTTACAGAAGAATGATAGACGGAAGCAGAATCAAGGGATCTTCTTGGTATGGTTGTAGGTCGGCGAGATGTCCAGTTTGTCTGTATGAGCCTAATAAACAAGCCTATGGGTACACAGTCAACCCGAGCTAAAGCTATTTATGAAGAGTGGCGGTCACAAGCATTGAGCACCAATATCTAAAAACAAAGCGTGGATAAACCGAACCTGGAGAATCAAGCGTCGGACAGCCAAGCCACTATTTCGCTTTGATCGAACAGAAATAGGATAGAGCTTTAGTACTCGATCGGTATGGGGAGAGGGAGTTCACTTGAGGGTACTGACTTGCCTATACTAAATAAAGGAAGAGTCCGCAAAGCTGAGCTTTTGGTTCGCTCCCCAGGCCTTCAACCCTGTTTGCCTCCTTTCTCTTGCTTGATGGAATAGTTCAATGCCCGAGCTCCAGCTTTGCTTGCGTTCTTCACCGGCGCTCGCCGGATGTATCACTCATCCCGAAAATAAGGCAAGGAGTCTGCTGTTTGTTATAATCATTACGGGAATGAATCGCATATGTTGGTTTAGAATTGCTCGGGAATTCATTGATAGTGACTTTTTTCAGTTCTAGGGGGGCTAGTCTACTCCTCTTTTTTCTCGATCGAGCCGCTTTCCCTCATTCTACTCGTCCAGCCCTCTTCACGAACTTGTACAATCAATGCCACAAAGATAGCAAACTCGATTATCGAATATATAAGGAAAGGGGCGACGATTTGGCACCAGATATCCGGAGGTGTGGAAAGAGCTGCTGTGATAAGCGGAAAAACCATCAAAAAACGACGATTGCTCGTGAAGGTTTCCACAGAAAGACCCCTTGGTTCTGGCAAACAGATCACAATTACAGGTACCTGGGAGCATACCGATGGAATGAACAAAATACGAACAGTTAACATAATATAGTCATAGATCTTAGGTTGTAACTTGATCATGAGCGAATTTGTTGATGTTGCACCCACGAAGTATGGAAAGTGCCAAACATTGGGAACTACCCGGGGAGGAGTTAGGAACAGGAACAAGGAGAAGCGAGAACCACTTAAATGGAGGAATCTATTGTATTTCTGCCTTTGTTCCCCATAGCAACTGGGGATCGAAAAGCACCAAATTTGATGACTTATTAAGGGAAAGACGAAGTAAGAGCATGCTATTGAAGACGTTGCAACATATGTCGGGGGGGCCTCCGTTGATTGTGTACGAACAAAATACGAGTCCAAAGGTAGGGTAAGAAAGGGTTTAGCTAATGGAGAAATTGACTCTTCCGGGAACCAGTAACGCGTAAACCATGTCAAACCAAGACCGATCAATATCCGAACGGAACGGATTCGAACTTCTCCTAGAAAAGTTTCCGGTGCGAAATTCCATTCAATGAGTAATTCAAAGGATAAATGCATTTTCGGCATGCGGTCGGTAGGGTGTACTTCCCCCTTCCTCGCTTCCGTCCGCTATCCGTTGTGTCATGGCACAGTGGGACATCTGTCAGCCTTGCATTTCTCAACAGGGCTATCTTCCCTTTTCCGAACATAGATATCAAAAAATGATGATGAATTCCAAGGAAAAATGAGTGAGTTGATTCATTCTGTCCTCAAATTCTCAATCCTCTTTCTATATGATAATATGTCAAAACAAGTTCGATAGCCCATTCATAACACAAGCAATCCTCCGCCTTTTCTGGTCGAATGAAATCCTTTTCCCTGAATTCCTCTGTATCCTTGTTTCCCACCTCTGACCTTCCGCTATGACCAGTCCACTAAGTCAGGTATCTCTGAAAAGTCAGACCGTCCTCTTCCCTTCGTCAATAGAAGAACTCCAACCATGCTTTCTTTAATCATAAACTATATCATAGATAGAATGGGAACGATCCTTTCACTCAGGTAGAACTTTCAGCACCGGGGCCATTTCTTTCATTGGTTGCTTCACATCACGTCTTTGCCAACGCCTACTCTAGCTAATCTCCGAGATATGATTCGAACAAGCAACTTCCATCGATCTGCTTTCGAACTTCCTTGTCTGACCGAACATGAAGGGGCAGGAAGGCTTATTGACAATATCAAACTATCCCACCGAACCGTATATCCCAACTTTTCTACTTCCAATTCCAGCTTTCGATACACAGAAGGAAAGCCATCCCAACCTAGAGATGAAGCCAACAAACCACTATCTATATTTTATGCCGACCAACCTCGCTAACCCGCGGGACACGAACTTACATGTTTCCAGGCAGGTAACGTATAGAAGACTGAAAGTTGAAGTTCCGGTGGGTCTCGTCAATCGATTACCTTCCTTATTGCGCCTGCCCCTAATTGGAGCTCTTCTTATCTATTTCTATACCGAGAATAGCTTTATTGACGGGCTGAACGAACCCCTCACTTGGCTAACTCAACAATCATATGTCTGAGAGTCTGGTCTAACTAAGCGGATTGGAGGCGGGCATTTCAACGTAGCAGTAGGGAAAGTGATTTCGGGGGGTTAGTACACATGGGCAGTTGGGACAGTTACAGGTAGTTAAGTTCGGTCTTATTCTTATGGGCAAGTGGTCCTAGAATCTCTCTTTCCTTCTCTAAAGTATAGCTTTACGAAACTAGAATATGAGTAAATATAGAAATAGAATAATAAGAATATCATATAGCCGTGTATTAGTAAGGATAGGTTTTGGTGAGTAGTAGTTCTTGGCATTAGTAAGCTAGCTTCACTAGACTATCTATGACAGGAAATTCGGTAAATGCACAATATCTTTTCAATGAAGTGAATGAAGAAAGATTCATAGGAAATGAACAATAGAAAGAGTACTATTCTTCAGTTACTCTTTTTTCTTGTCTTAGAATAGAGAATGTGTCAATGGATTAGCTGACTTTACTATGTTCCTGTCTTCAAGTATAAGTGAGTTGGTGTCAACGAATAGTTGCTTATTGCACTACTCAGTGAATGAGATATAGCATATATAATGGATTTGGCTTTTCCTTTTAATAACATTCTGCCTTTATTCTACTTCTTTCTCGTCTGTGTCAATGAGAAGTAAGAGTATTCTCGTACTACGAAGAATAGGCAAATCTTTGATTTGGAAGAGTTTTTTACTCATATCTTTTTTTCAGGGAAATATGCCTTTAAGAGGAAATGAGTGACGCCGGAGAATAGTAGTCATCTGTACTCGTCTTTTGTCCTTCCATACTTACTAAGCAAACTAGGTCACACCTGGACAACTAGTGAACTTAAGCCAACAAGCTTTTCTGTCTGAGGGAGAGTGCTTTATTTGAGTAGTAGCTGCCGTCCATTTCATCACCCGAAATATCAAGTTCTGTTTGTTCAAAATCGTTACTATCATTTCTGCCTATTCTTATCGAGTGTGTTTTAGTCTATTATCATATAGAGTTCTTTTCTGGTTCTTATTCTATTTGTGGAGTGGAAGTCACGCAAACAAAGTAGTAAAGTCCTGGCTTGGAAGTCAAGTAATAGAAAGGCATAAAGCAAGGAAAGTAGGAGTTACTTGAGGCATAAAAGCAAGAATGCCAGGATTTCCCATGAATTGCAGAGAAGTGGACTGGGTCTGATCGTATGAAAGAAATTCCTCCTCGATCAACATCGTAGGGGACATCGTTGGTCCCTCGTAAAGGGGAAGCCTGCGGGGGAAAAGCTAGTTCTTTCTAAAAGCAAAGGATCCATAAAATGGACCAATCGAGCAACTACGGCAATGCTCGATGCTATTTCGGGGCCTATGAGTAAGCGAAATGAAAGGACAGGTCAAGTACAGGAATAGGTAAGGTTTTCTGTCGCATTTCTTTCTATAGCATTGCTGAATTGCTTTATGCACTTGTCGGCCTACTCAGCGAATGTATGGATTCGGCCGGGAGGTTGGTAAGCCAGTCTAATGCTGGAAAGGCTGAATTGGAATAAGTGGATATGGCTTGCTCGCCAGCGAATTACGTGCAGGAATGGAAAAAGGACAGCAGGTTAGCCCCGGGCTTAAGTCATTTGAACGAAGGAATGTTGAAGGCAGGCGTGTAGCTGGGTGAAAAGGTTTGGCTGTTAGGAAAGTAAGTTCAAGCAGAAAGAATGGAAAGAAAAACAATTGGTTTAGAATAAGTAATTTAGAAAGTAGTAGTTGACTTTCTTAAGCAAGTAGTGGGGCAAGCAAGATAAAGTAGTAACGAATATAGGAAGAAGGGTTACACAGCTTTCTTTCCTATTAGTAACCGCTACGCGCCTTGCTACCAAGTGCCAGTAGTGTAGGAGATCCCTGCAATAAGAGTAGTGAGCGAAATCGGTTGCTTGTTGCTAGCGGGAAGGAAGGAAAGGTCAGATTACCAAAAAAGCCAGCTGCATGTATACTCGTAGGAAAGACAAGATCAGATAGAACCGATAGAAAGTAAGAAGGGTAAGCAATCCTCTGATTCTATTTTTATAGTCGTCCGTCATTCGATCGATAGTGCAAGCCTAAAAGTCAGCTATTTAAATAGTCAGGTATTGAAATAGCATAGTATTAAAAGGGTACCAAACTTCTATACTATAATAGTACCGAAGGCCTTTTCTTGTCTCACCGGATATGAAATGCAACCTTCTACTAATAGTATAGTATGGGGGATAATATATTTTCCTCTAATTAGTACCCTAAGGAAACTCTTTTTTTCTGCACGAACGATATAGAACTACTATCTATGTATTTGGTTACCTATGACCTATTACCAACTTAACTATGTTGGTCTTTCCCATTGAATGTCAGTCTTGAAACATTGCCTTGTATATTCAGAACAGTAATGAAATGTCTCTGAATCTGGTATCCAAACGTTGTAAGTCGTACCCGGTTATACGTATCACCCAACAACACGTTAAGGATGGTAGCTTTCGATTTCTATTCAAGATTTCTTGCTTCTTTCGAGGAACCGGACACTGGCGCTTGGGTAAGGCGTTCTCGCAGCAAAATCCTTCGTGAGGTTTATCTACTGGGCTTGAGTTTTAGGTCTACATCGTAGGTAGGGTCTTCTAAAAACCACATGAGCCTCTCACTCTTCTGTCTGAGGAGGGCAAATATAGGTATAAAGCCTGGGCGAGTGTCTTTGTCCAGCGCGAGAAAGCTCGGAATTGAATGCGCAAAATGAATGCTTTGAAACAGTTGGTACTTTCTGATCGGAAGATGCTCTTTGACTTTCGCCTCTATTGTTAATACTTATTTATGTGCGGCCAGTCGTACTTCTGTTAAAAATCCTATCTTTGATACAAGATAAGAAACGCTTCGCGCCTCGCATTTGACGGGCGGAGTTCAATGGATGTTATTTCTCCTGAGCTTAATCTCGGAAGTGAGTTAGCGAATAAGAAATTCTTTCCATTCTTCCAGATCATTCTTTCTTTTCCCACGACTCCGGGTTGGTTTTGCAGTAGAATGAGCTGCAGACTCCCAGTGTTATTTCAACCTTAAGTTCCATCGACTTAAGCGTAAGCGCCCCACCTTTTGAGAGTGCGAGAGATTTCCGCGGCCTGTAAACACATGGCCAGCCGTGACCCTAATTTACTTACTGATTTGAAAACCTACCTCCGGCCACCCATTGGTTAGGATCGCCCTTTGGTTGGCGGAAGCGAGAATCATCTTTTTCTTTTTTGAAGTTCAATTTCTATCAGAGGACAATATGAATATTATACCATGTTCCATTAAAACACTCAAGGGGTTATACGATATATCGGGTGTAGAAGTAGGCCAACACTTCTATTGGCAAATAGGAGGTTTCCAAATTCATGCCCAAGTACTCATCACTTCTTGGGTCGTAATTACTATCTTGCTAGGTTCAGTTATCATAGCTGTTCGTAATCCACAAACCATCCCGACCGACGGTCAGAATTTCTTCGAATATGTCCTTGAGTCGAGACTTGAGCGCTTTTCCTTTGCTTTTATTTATTGTGTAGGCTATCGATTCCTAAACCAAGCCGGTGAGTGTCGCTTTTACACTTCAATTCAGAAATTGCCTTGTCACATAAACTCGTAAGTAGTGTTTCGGTTTGTTTCTTCGGTTCGGCTATCCGATGATGGATTGCTGCTTTCCGGAAGTTTTTTGCAATGAATTTATCGTATAAGAACTTGTTTTTTATTTCGCTGCTCGGCTACAAGTGTCGATGAAATCGTGCGCATAAACTCAACAATAGTCTAGTTTTGGGTATATTAGGTTTCAAAAGAAAGGCATTTGGATAGGTTTCTTCATTTTCATTTTCCATTCTGAAATGTTCCCTGTAGTATAGTAGGTTCTCCGTTGGTGTGCTCTTTCTGAATTAGGTTGGTAATTCTATTTTATCCTCCGTCTTTCTTGGTTGGACTAACCCAACCGGCGATTTCCGACAAGTCTTTCTGCTTAGAGCAAGAAGCGGAACTAAAATAAAGCTTTCTTTATTTTCATTTATGGATAACCAATTCATTTCTTATGTAGGCGCCGGAATCATTGTTTCGGTTGCCATTTTTGCCGCTTATAAGGCGGGGCAGCTGGCTGGTCTTAGAGAACGAATCCATTCCCACACATTGGAAATGGAAATACTCAAACAAAAACTAGAATCTGCACTAGGGAGGCTTTTGGAAGAAACTCCAGATAATGTCCAATTACCGGAGGGACTCTCACTCCAGGATATAATTCAAAATATGGTTTTTCCTGGGGACTCCATAGAAGAGCAGATTCTAACATTAAATCAGATCTATCTTGATCTGGTCGTTCATGGGCCCGCTAGTAACCACTTTATAACCATTCTAAATTATTTGAATTAGCAGTTGCCACACTGTAGGCAACTAGCATTTCGTTTTGGAAGTTCGTGAAAGGAAAGAATGTTCTTGTTTTTCGTTGGAAAAACCAACGCCGACGTCAAGATCAGTCTCCTTTCTCTTTTCGGGAGCAGAGCTGAAAAAGATGTAGTTACCCTATGATGGGATTGAGTTCCACGGATATGATGGATAGAAATATGCTATTTGCTGCTATTCCATCTATTTGTGCATCAAGTCCGAAGAAGATCTCAATCTATAATGAAGAAATGATAGTAGCTCGTTGTTTTATAGGCTTTCTCATATTCAGTCGGAAGAGTTTAGGTAAGACTTTCAAAGAAACTCTCGACGGGAGAATCGAGTCTATTCAGGAAGAATTGCAGCAATTCTTCAATCCTAACGAAGTAATTCCGGAGGAATCCAATGAACAACAACGATTACTTAGGATCAGCTTGCGAATTTGCAGCACCGTAGTAGAATCATTACCAACGGCACGCTGTGCGCCTAAGTGCGAAAAGACAGTGCAAGCTTTGTTATGCCGAAACCTAAATGTAAAGTCAGCAACACTTCTAAATGCCACTTCTTCCCGTCGCATCCGTCTTCAGGACGATATAGTCACAGGTTTTCACTTTTCAGTGAGTGAAAGATTTGTATCCGGGTCTACGTTCAAAGCTTCTACCGTAGAACAAATTCGAGAGGCCTTCGTACCCATAGACCTAATTCGAGAAGGCTTGATAGTCCTAAGAAAGGTGAGGGTGGGGGGTTCTATTATGGACGAATAAGGAAGAGAAATAGAATCTCATTCATGTGTACATGCTAACAGAAGAGCGGATCCAATACACATAAGGCATCGGTTGTTCAGCGATGCTTTATACGCGATGTGGCGAAAAAGACTGATTCAACGAAATATACCATGCCTGCATTAAGATTTAAAACGTGTCGTCTACTTCCAGGAAATCAATATTCGATTTTATGGTTTTTACCACTAATGGTGTTAGCCACCGGCGCTGCCATAGTTTGCATTCACAAATGGATGCCTGCTGTCTCTGCTGAGACACTGGCAGAGTTGGCAAGTACGCTTTTTAGTTGGATTGCTACAATCCTCTATTTTATTTTGAGGAGAATCGTATCTTCATTTAGCAATCTAAAGATTTCTTTATTTGGGAGTGGGCGCGATTCCACTTTAGCAATGGGCCCGGGGGAAAGTAAGGGTTCTTCCGATGAATGGGATTCAACCAACCTTAAGGGACAGACCAGCCTCCATATGGAGGTGGACGACGAGGACTGGAACACCCTCTCGCCCATCCAAGAGATCCCCCCGATCAACTCTCCGGAAAGGAGGGAGGTTGCCCCTAACAACCCGGTTCCAGCGGGACCTGCTGCTCCTGTCCCACCTGCAGTTGATCCATTAAGGAACGCCGTCCTCGAGCCTTCACCGGCACCCACTGAGAACTTCCAGCCGGAAGAACGCCCTCTCACACAAAATGAAGAGAAAAGGCTTTGAAACTTAAACAAGAGATATCTGATCTATTGCAGAACATCGCAATAGATAATGGGGAGTCCTTCGCTAATGAAACCCCCTCCGATCTAACGGAGGCTGCCCTTAACTGGGAAGACTGCTTATGCCCCGAAAGGCTGAGCCGAATCAAAAGAAGCCTGGAATTCCACCAACGGGAATCTTCCTTTTATAGACGGACGGTGGGGTGGGTCACAGCCGAAAGGCAGGTTAGGAGAGGGCAGCAATGAAGTGTGCCGAATTTCTAGAATTTCTTAGAGAAGAAAGTCGGCCTTAAGTGACCAACAAGTGTAACCGGATTGAAATTCGATTTTCATAAAATATCCTCATCGAAATCTCTTTTGTTTAGTAGTGTAGGTTAGGTATCTATCTTTGCAAATAGAGATACCGAGGCCCCCGAGTAGCATAGTGGCTAGTAGCATAGTTTGAGTTGCGTCGGGGGGAAAGAAGAGAGGGTCAGCGGGCTTCTTTCACGGTTCGTACATCTCCTTAAGGAGTAAACCATTTCAATTGATACTTAATACACAAGTTCAGGGTAGGTAGTTCGCCGAAGAGGCATATCATTCTTAATCAAGACTCACCTTTTTCATTTCAATCTTACAACTAAAAGCAACCCAGTCTTAACGGATCGCTATACTTTACTATTTATTGTGGACTACATTGGCTCCGCCGCCTTATTGATCAATCGAATGGACTTCACATCACTACTCGACGCATTTCTTGATTGTTTTTTTCTTTGACTTTGCTGATTTCCCTTTCTCTTGTCAACTACGCTATTTCTCAGGAGTGCCTACAAAGCATAACGAAAGATCATGCGTTTTGATTCCATTTATTCTCTTGATTTGATGACAGGAATAGATATTTCCATGATAGACTTGATCTAGTAGGTGGAGCAGCACAAACCTGTGATCTTTCACTGGATTCAGCAGGAGATAAGTGGAATGTGTTGCTGTGTTTCATATAGATATAGTAGAGTGGCGGGAATAGTATAGTAAGCTATCCTCCACTATCAAACAACGAGGGGTTTCACGGTCGTGAGCTCCATTCCAATTCAACAGATTGGTGAAACAACCTAGAAAACCATTGTCCCCTCAAACCGGTAATAACTTGTCCCATTTCTGCATCCGTTAATGATTTAAGAACCGTTCGTTGAGACCTCAAAAGATAAGAAAACTGTCCCTTTTTGTCTTGCCTCGATAAAACAATGAATGGGTAAAGCCGAATTGATCTGACCAACCGAACATGGGATCTTTTGTTTGATACTCAACACATGAGAATCTAGGAGGATACTGATTGGCGCTCAAGAATGGCGTAGTTAATGTGATGATTTTCCCGCATTCTCAGCTGCTGATTCTCAGGCTGATTCTACTTGGTTGGTAGAAAATCTACTTATCCAGGAACAGGCGACGGAACATACGAAGGACACACGTGCTACGAAGAAATATGAGATTCTCAAAACAGGGAAGGCTACGGATACACATGGGGCTAGGCTAACAAGTATCTTCGTTTGACCCTGGATTGTTTCATTCCACCCTTCCCTCTTCTAACTAGTCTTCTCTTATCCACGAACGGATAGAACTCTTCTCCTCTTTAGCCCCGAGAAAGGAAGATGAGCTAGGGGATCGTCCGCATAACTTAATAGGTATTATGAACGGGGATAGCTGCTCCCTTTCTTTCCTACTTGGTTGGCACCAGGCGAGGTTGATCTCTTTCCAATGTCACACTTGAATGTGTGAACCTACCGATCTCGGAAATTCCTCGACAAATACATTCTTATTTCTGTCTTTGATTCAATTCTTTCCTAACGGACTATCCTCCAATCCAACTGCACGCACTCCCCGCTCGGGATATCGAAATGCGCCTTTCCATTCTTTCTAGTTCGTCATGCACTAGCTTTTCTCCTATAGCTTGAAACAAACCTACCCGAACAAGCAAAGAAGAACGAAAGTATTGGAATTATCTTGTTGATTTATGCGAATAGTAGGAATAACTAGAATAGTAGAGCTTCCTTGTCTCCCCGCTCGTGGATAAGAGTAGTATCTTGATTGACAATTGGACACCGTAATCTTTCTCAGTATAGCTTTTACTTGACAATTTCTTATCAGGTTGTCGGTAGCCTTTGCCAAGGAAGCCCGCTTCGAACGAACACCGTAATCCTTCTTTGAAATTCTCTTGTTGATTTATCAGGTAGGGATTTACTGATTGTGCAAGTGTGTAACATCGAGCGAGAGGATTCCAGAAATTCCTTTGCAAATTGAACTGTTTCCGAACAAGCAACGGATGTGACTCGAGGAACTCTCCTCGTTCCTGATACCCATTGAGGGCATCAGTCACTGTCTGCCAACTATCTGATTGCTCTTTTTCTCGGCTAGCGCTCTGTTTTGTTTTTATGTTTGTTGTTTTCGAATTCACGTATATGTGAATGAAGGTGGAAATGACGATATAACGGAGTGGTTAGGCACGCCTTTCAGATAAGGCTGTTGCCGGACGTCTGTTGCTTATCCGGCTACGGCATATCCCGCTCTGTTGAGCCGCGGCAGAGAATTTCCAATCAAATTGGCAATCCTAAACTCGATTAACCGAGCAAGAAAACGGATGCGCGTTAGTTGCTCATCGTATAAAAATCAAGCAAGAAAATAGTTCTGGCAGGGCAGTGGGCGTGGGACTGTAAATCCAAACGGAGTGAGTGGTTGTACTAATATGCATGTGAGCACAGTAGATGGGAACAAAGGCTCTCTCTGTTGTTCTTCCGTACGCTCGCCTGATAAGTCTTTTGGCTTAGCTATATGTAGACCCTGACGTGGATTGCTCCTTACCTAGCTCCCCATGCTAACTGCCGAATCTCCCTGGCTTGCAGGGAACATAATCCGTTAATTACCTTGCTTAGGATGGCTGCCGTAAACCATATCAACTTCCCATGAGGTGTGGGTCCTGATATGGAAACGTGAGCTACTTGGACTCAGGGAATTTTAAGCTGCATGCTGCTTGTACATCTATTCGTAACAAAACAGCAGAGACGTGATCCTTTCGCTCAGGCCTCAGGTTGGTTTGCGTCCTGCATGCGGATCATGTACTTATCCTTTGAATCATCGTATCTCCTCATCTGCTTATCTCTTCATTTGAATTATTTTATCTCGTCAACCTGTTCAAATATAACTCCAGTAATTTTATATTGGTTGATACTACCTTCCAGTTTACAAGCGCTGGTCTGGGTCATGTAGTGGAGAATCGAGATGCCATGTAGAACAAAGAGGCGCTGGTCTGGGCATATTTACAAGCGAACCCGCTCTATGACGGCTATGTTACATGCACACCCCCATTTTGAAGGCTTAGTTACACGTATAAGAGTCTGCTTGCTCTCATGTTTAGCTGTGTACCCATTTTGAGGCTTTACTCTTTCATGATGGAACGAGGAGCAGGAGTTGATTTGAGGTAGCGGATTAAGTAGTGATGGGCAACCTCAAGTTGACTTGTTTCATAGGGTAGAAGCTTGAGTTGATTTGCGGCAGCAGCGGCAAGCTTGTGTCGACTGCAGACAACTTGAATCCGTTAGCAACGGTAGTGCGAAGCAGCTTGAACTGAAACTAGCTACCATTGTATCGATTCTAGCTACCATTGTTGCGGTTGGTGCTATTTCTTCTCTTGGAGGCTGGGCTATTAAGATTAGGGTGTAAGCGAAGGAACTGTTGGGCTGCGAGTGAGCGCTACTTCAATAGGTCGAGGGGTCGGTAGGTAGTCATTTTTCCTGTAGTACCTGTACCCTTTTTAAGCCAGACATCTTCCCGCATCTAAACCAGTAGCAGAAGCCCTAGCATGATAAGATCTTATTAGAGCTACTATGATATTCTCATATCAAATTATCATTATAGAAAGTGCTTTCTAATTGACTGTTATTAGAAGCACACATGTGCTAGAATAGCAATTTACAGTAGCTAGTCTAGTAAACTCATAGTACGCGGAACAACTTTCTTATCAAACTGCCCCCTAAATCGTCAGCTATAGGCGAAAGAGTCTGCTGTCTGAGCTAAAGGCAATCAAGGAAGCCGAGTAGGGAAGAGCTGAGGAAACAGAGATAATCGAGTAATTAAGATTGTACTTTCTTTCGCCTCTAATTTCTTTTTTAATAGTAGATTCCAGTATCCGACCAGCTATTCTGAATGAATCAGATCTGTTTCTTTCTGATGACGCTGTTAAACAAATTGTGGATCAGGTACTGCGCATCCAGATGAAATGTTACTTTCTGTTTATTTCCTTCACAAAAAGTTGTCGCAGGTTTCATGTCGACTCTTGTGGCGCAAGAAGCGTTCACACTATGAGGTGGCCGACACATGGATTTATGCTAACTTCAGTTTTGACAGACATTCCAGCAAGCAGACTTCAATGGTGACGGGAAGATTGATCCTGATGAATGGAAAGCGTTCGCGAGTAAAAACCCAGCTTTGCTGAAGAACATGACTCTTCCATACTTTAAGTTAAGTAAGTATATTTACATTTTTCAGTTTATAAACATGCTTGCCTGAATACTTTCAGGGTGACATTCCAATTACTTGCACAATAGTTTATCCCACACTGTGATGTGCTCATACATTAATTTCCTATTCAGGGACATAACCATGGCATTCCCCAGCTTTGTTTTGAACTCTGGTGTTGGCGATTCAGAGTTGTAGCCTTGTAGCACCCTTGGATGCACTCCATGCTCTTTCTTAATATTGCTCATAAATGGGCATGGCCAAACTATGGGGACAGTGCTAGCTCAGGTTGCTAGACATCAGCACAAGTATCTGAGGTCTCAAGTCTCAGACATGCAGCAACCTCCTCAAGGTGCAGATACAGATCTGGGATTGGGGTTGAACTTAGGTGTATTGTATTTGGTAACGAAGAGCCCCGGCATTGAAGGACAGTGTGCAAATCGGTATCTAAACAAACTATAAGGTTGTTGTAAGCAGGTGGTCACTTGAGAGGAGGATTGTACACAATGATGGAGTGTCAAACCTTCCTCACTTTGTTTTTCCTTTGGTCATTGAGGCTGTAAACTGGTATGTAAAGTGATTGATTATTAACTAATGCTGTAGGATATGGTAAAAGTAGTGTTTGCATCAACAAGGATGATCGGTGGTACCAGCTTATAACAACATGTAGCCACCGAAGTCCAGTTGTGAAACTTGGAAAACATTTCTGATTTTGCCAAAACAATTTTGTCAGAATAGCAGGAACCACAACAGAACAAAGTTTTGTCAGAATCTATTTAGGAACGAAACATATCGAGTACACAATTCAACAATCCTTTTTGTCACCTAACATGCTCTGTATCTATGCATCTGTTCCACTTTGGCCATACAGATCCTTTGCGTTGCATTTACGTATGAACAAACATGACAATGTCGTACTTGCTGGTAACCTGACCTATCTAAATCCCACAAGTCTATCGGTATGAGAACTTTGTAATTCTCCACATATACATTTTGCTGTGCCGCCTCGTATG
This sequence comes from Alloteropsis semialata, assembly GCA_004135705.1. NCBI lineage: Eukaryota > Viridiplantae > Streptophyta > Magnoliopsida > Poales > Poaceae > Alloteropsis > Alloteropsis semialata. The sequence goes on along the minus strand of QPGU01000688.1, from coordinate 303,827 downwards.
GGTTCTTTGTCAAAAAAAACACAGAAGTTGACCAAGTAACTGCAATGGAGATTCAGGTTGGCTCTACTGCTTCAGTTTTACCATCTCCTGCAAGTCCACTGGATAGCACATCTTGGTGTGCTCACCGGACCACACATTATCTGCCAGGATTCGGTTCACAGCATCTGTCGGGTGGAATTCATCCCACCAGACATGGCTCGATGCGTCGCAGCACGCCATCCGTGGAAGAACACACATGAATAGAATAGGCCTCCATACTTGCCCAGCCCACAGCAAGCATCAGTGGTGGTCACAAAACCTGCACATTGTAATTCGATCATAATGTGAGTGCTTCCCTAAGGACAGCAGGCAATCTGAATGTAGTACTAATGTGAGTGCTTCCCTAAGGACAGCAGGCAATCTGAATGTAGTACTTATGATGCATTTGCTCACCATAGCGGTCACGGTTCTCTAGTATGCCCACAGACCCCTCGAAAGTATCACAATAACTGATCATTGAGTCTGGGCGCTGGCGGATGAACTCGCTGGACATGTATCTCAGGGCATAGTTGAACTCGATCACAACGTTGTTGATATATTCGATGCATTCCCCTTTTTGGCTGCCATACTCCCAGAGGAAGTGAGGTGCACAGCCAACAGGAGGTAGGCCCATCAGTATGACCTTTCGAACATTGATATTGTCAAAATTCTGTGTAAAGCCATCATTGTCAGAAGGGAGCAGGAGATACACAACTCCTTTAGATATCAAAAGTTGCATAATAATATGACAAGTAAAGAACTACATATGCAAAAAAAAGGCATCACTGTAGTGAATTTTATAAACAAGAAAAGAGTGAATAAACAAGAAAAGAACTGAAGCAATTGTTCCAATTTGCATCAGTATTTACATGAGATTATGGGATGGACATAATGGAAATTTCTACTAAAAAAAAGTGTTAGACAATACAACAAACTAATGGCATGCGCATCTTCAATCACCATGCATCACATGTTCTGCTTAAGATTCGATAATGGAAGATAAATTAGGCATAGAAAATCCAATTCAAATATCTCCAAATAAAAAGAAAAGAAAGAAGAGAACGAAAGGAGAACAGAACTTTGTATTTGGTAACTCTCCTGTAGTTATGTTTAACCTTGAATGCAATTTATAAATTCGACAGCAATAGTCCCTCGGACTCGAAAAGTAATAACGAAAATGGCTAATCCAATAGCAGATTCCGCAGCTGCCACTGTTGGAACTAATGAAGCAAATGATTGACCCATCATATCATCCAAAGAAACAGAAAATACCAAAAAGTTCAAATTGACAGCTAATAACATTGATTCAATTGGCATTGACATAATAAGAATATTTCGTCTATTAAGGAGGATTCCCCGAATACCTAAAATAGAGATGATCATAGAAAAAGTGAAATATTTTATAGGATCCGTTTCGGAAACATGGAATGTCAGAGAAATTCAAATTATGTGAGGCTTAGAAAGAAGTCCTGCGTAGAGTCCAGGGAGAGCCTATTTTGATTTTTTCTCTAGTTACCCTTTTTCCTTCTCAAACAACGCGTTTGATTTCCTTCCTTATACCAAATTCCATCTTTCTCTTGCCGATCACATCCAAGGCATTTCGTCGGAATACATCCTGTCTTTTCACCTTTGTAGTCCTATGCATAGTCAGTACTATAGCCTCACTAGTCCTCGTCGAGGAATCTCCTTGCCGCCCTAGAAGTTTGAGATCGTGCCCGACCGTTTTGGAGTCTGTTCAGGAGCTCCTTCAGCGCCCGGGGATTGACGTCGGACTGGAGTCGGCTCAACATGAAATCAAGCATGGTGCGATAGTCTTCTTCACGGAGCTCCTCTCCATTCTTCAGAGTAATATCACGCAATGTGTCCTGAATCTGGGCGTGACAGGCGTGGGCCTTTTGTAGAGAACTTTCCTCTCAAAGAGAGAGAGGTCGTCCCTCCCAATCAAAAGAAGGAGGGTTCTGTTCTGCTTCCGCTGCCGCTCCAGGCATTGGAGCGGGAACCTGCGCAGGAGGGATTGGAGCGGGATTCGGATGCCGCTCTTGACTGACCACAGCTTCCGGGGGAGCGGTCTGCTCCCGGGATGCAGAGGTGTCCTCACAGTCAGCCAGAAATTGAATAGCTCTTCTTCCGAGTTAGTGGATCCGGAGGGAGGCATTGAAGGGCCTGGGTCCCCCATTCCGTCCCAGTCGGACTCGGAGCGAAGCATCTCCCAACAAGATTTGAAAAAATCATTATCCCCAACCTAGGGCTGGTCGAGTATGAAGAAAAGAGCTATATGGGATTCGGATTACCGAAATTGGATTTCCTTTTCGTGCCATATGTCGCTTAGACTTTACTTTTTCCCCTTTCTGCCCTTTCCTCTATTTGTTCTATAGGGTCTTCGTCTCCGTGTAAAAGCAAACTCTCCAAATTTATGACCAACCTTTCCTTCAGTGATCTTACAACGAACAGGAGTTTTTCCATTGTAAATGAGTACGGAGCAATCAACGAATTCCGGCGAAATAGAAGATCTACGTGACCAAATTTTCCTGCTCATCAGACTTTCTCTGTTCTTCTTTATTCTAAACAGGAAAGCATCAACAAAACTGCCCTTCCATATAGATCGTCGTGGCATGAACTAAATTCTGCGTTTCCCCACCCCCACTACTGCCCGAAATCCTGCTTTGGTGGGCTTCCCCCAAGGTGACACCGAAGGTCTACCTCCTTTCGTGCGCCCCTCACCTCCTCCATGAGGATGATCCACTGGATTCATTGCAACACCACGAACAATGGGGCGTCTGCCTAACCACCGGCTTTGTCCTGCTTTTCTAAGCTTACGTGCACCATGGTTGGGATTGGAAACTATACCAATAGTAGCTCGGCATCGGGAATCTATGAGTTTTTCAACACCCAATGGTAGCCGCACAAGACATTGTGAGGCTGGCTCCTTAATTATTTGCGCATAAGTTCCTGCGGCCCGAGCCAGCTTTGCGCCTTGACCTGGATGACATTCAATATCATGTACCCATGTTCCCATACGTATATCAGCTAATGGTATGCTATTTCCTACTTTTTAATTTAGATCTAATATCTCGTATCTATAAGCAGGGGGGCGTGGCCAAGAAGCAGCCAGCTGACTGCCCCCTTCAACCCGACCTTTATTCACTGTGCGAACAAGCTCTTGGAACCGAAGGTATGTATGAGCATTCTGGGCAGGTCGCAAGAAGCCGCTTTTAGAAGGTTTGGAGCAATCGCAATTTATCACCATATTACCCGCTTCCAATTGATGACTGGCTAATATATAAGTGTTGACCTAAGCCCCTGTGCAGTGGCTCGGCTCCCGAACCGTACGTGAGCAGCCTCGTACGGCTCTTCCTAAGAAGGTCGAAGCCCCCCAAAGTTCGAAAAAGCCTTCGCCCTCCTATTCAACGGGGCTATTAGAGAAGCAGCTTCGTTCCTTGACTTCTTTGCTTTTGATTTTGGAAGGGTTTCGTTTCTGATACCGGCTTTCTTAGTTACGAGCTCACTTTCGCTGACTTCTTCCTTAGTGTAGTCTCGGTAAATACTTTAAGACTCCGTTCTTTAGCCTAGTATATATCCACAGCGGACGTGACTCCGTACCGACGCCTTTCTGTAGACGGATAAATGAGTCTGTAACCTTCGCTTTTCTCCTTTTACGAGCATCCAGTTCCTTAGTATTACTTAAAAAAAACCTACTCTGTCATTTCATAACCTTAGCCGAGCCGAGGCTAAGTGACTTCGTAACCTTAACGTACTTTTTTCATACTTTTTCCCATCAGGTCTAACGGGCTTTCGTCCCTTCGCCTATAGGCGGCGGCTTGGCTTCGCTATCGCTCATGACTTGGTATAGAAATCTCTCCGTGTAGTGTAGTGGTCGGCCTTCCCATCTCCATGCCTCCTTCCTTACTTTTCTTATAAGCCCTTGACTATGCAAATCTAAAGGACAGGGGGCTGTTCACCTTTGCTTTTGAAACTTAGCTATAATGAAAAAATAAAGAAAAACTCAAGACTCTAGTAAAGGCAAACGGGGCTCCCGGGACGTCTGGCAGAATGCTTGGCCTCCTGCGCCAGAAGCGACACCCGAAGGGTGAGCTTCTGGCGGTTAGCTTAACGTCAGTAGGCATTCTGGGCTGGAAGGAGGCAAGCAAATGAAGGGAGGCATGGAGGGCCAACTACAAGAAGCAAAGCTTTGTAGAAGCTTCTAGAGGCATGAAGGTAGGAAGGCCTACCACTACATAAAGCGTAAGCAAGCACTTGCCTTGGGAGCAAGCTACCTTTCTTTGATCCACTTTCCCGGGCAGGGAAGAGAACGAAAAAAGGCAAAAGATAGTGGCCGTGGTGGATTCGAGGATCTTACGCGGCGGAGCGAACTCTTCTATCGTCTTTAATTTCCTCTGGCGGCCGGGCAGCACCCCTTCGATCCATCGTACTAGAGCGATCCGAGAAGAACGATTAGGGTCATATTCGATCCTTTCCACAATGCCAATAGACGAAGTGCTTCGTTTTTTTCGCTGCAATCGCTTCGATCCACCTCCTCGGTGAAAAACAGTAATACGCCCGGAAGAATTCCTCCCTGCGGACTTCCCCGTACTCAAAGTGAAATGTCTAAGTGCTCTCCCCTTTAGGCTTTGTCTCATTCTATCTCTCGTCATCACTCGATCAAACCTCTACTTCAATGGAAGCTCCTCCTACTACTCCTCCTTATCCTTCTCACTCGTTGTTTCGTTGGTCTTTTATTTTATTGGTCATTGATTGTTTAGTCTCGTGGAAGCAACCGATGCTTTGGTCATTCGACTCCTTGATGCCAGTCTGTGCTTGCTGTCATGCTGGCAAAAGCGGGGGTTTCGGCCGGTTTTACCTACTATTGGATTTGAACCAATGACTCTCGCCGTATGAAAGCGATACTCTAACCGCTGAGTCAAGTAGGTCAAGCTGAGTCAAGTCAGAGAAAATCGAAAAAAAGAGAAAGCCAACCAAAGCGCAACCAGAGTTCCCCGCGGGGGTGGAGCGCTAAGAAAGAGAAAGCGTTATCGCTATACGAAATGAAGCAGCGGCTAGCACGCTAAGATAAACCACTTGGTTTAGGCTCCTGCTTAGTGGCGTGTGATTTCAACACTATTCCAGAGGTATATGACAAAAATGGTGGGAGAGACCTCTATGTTCCTCAGCTTAAATCATTCTAAGATTGTTTACAATTCTGTCATCTATTTGACATGAGGGCTAGAGGGTGGTCTTGGAGCAAGAAAAGTGTTGAGTCCAGGCGCATTATGGTACGACTGAGACTGAGTTGGGCAGGAGCAAGCGGTTGGATTGGCCTGACTCTTCAAGACCAAAGATACTCGGCTTCCTCTTCATCAAGTCACGAAATTCGACCCTTAGTTAGCTGCACCAAAACTAGAGTAGGGCCAAGCAAAGCCTAGGATGAATCTCTCTTCTAGTCTAGCTTCCGCTTACACTGAAGCTTCCACTCCCATATGGGCAAGAAGAGCTCCTTCTCTTTTTGCCAAAGCAAAGACTCGCCTTTCTTCTTTTCTGGCGGGATATGAAGACGGAAGCATGAGGACTGAGATGAATAGCCCATCCTTTAGTGAGCTGCTGAAAGACGTGCTGTTAGCCAACGCGAGTCATCAGTATGCAGGGAATAGGGTAGGTTAGCATATATAAAGGACGTGAGATTGAAGCAAGAAAATCTCTTCCTTCCCCTTCCTATGCAAGCCTGATTAGCTAATGGAGACAGAACGGAGTCATTTTCCCTATAGAGCGATAGACAGAACCAAGGCGAATCTCTCTGTTAGACATGATGACTACGTCATGTTTTCTTTTGCTGGAAAGCATCCACTCGGCCTTCTTCCCCAGTCTACCACTGATGGCAGACTAATCCCTCAATATGAAAACAATATCGAAGCGAGGACAGAGTCTTTGATCTCTGTTTTCGAACCCGAGACCTTTTGCTCAACCGTGAAAGGCTTTGACCATTCCCAAGAAAAAAAAGAAAAATCTATCATCCAATTTGATCTCTAAGATAGACAAAGTCTGGTTCACCAAAGAGCCTTATCCTACGTCACTGCCTCGTCAACCTGACTTCCATCTCCTGACATCGGTACTTGTTTTCTAGTTTGCCCAGGAAAAGTGGAATTGAAACCTGCCGCACGCGTTCAATAGTATGCGCAGCTGCTGGTCTTTCACTTGGAATGGAACAGGTATATATCTTTGGCCCGGGGAATCCCAAACAAAATGTCGTCGGCGTATCGCGCATAGTAGATCCTGAGTGACCATTAGCAGCCAGCCAGTGCCATACCAACTCTGCCTCACCAGCCAGCGAGCGTAAGAATGGAGCGAGCGAGCCTGCAACTATGTAGCGAGCCTATTTGAAATGATGCCAGACATTGCAATGAAAGAAAAAAACTTTCCTGTCTGTGTTATAGCTAGGACTTGGATGTTCCGGAATCCTCTTGCCGAGCTGGAACGACCCATCTCCTATTTCTGCTTCCAACGCCTACACGTTGAGTCTCAGTTACTCGAGAAAGACTTATTCATAGTGGAGATAGTCAACCTCCACCAGCAAGCAGCACCGGAGTGAATCCTTTCGATCTTTTTTGAGAGGGAAAATGATAATGAAAAAGGAGAAAAAAAACGCTGAGAGACACATTGCAAAAAGAATCGCTTATTTCAATGTTGTAAACTAGTGAGTGGTACAGGAGTTATGTGGTCAGTAACCCTCATCCTAATAGGGACACCTTGATTAGTGAGGTCAAGAATAGGTTTCTGTGCATCCAAATCTGTAACCCAGTTGATGAATTAAGAAAATGACATCAGGTTGGATCTGTAAGGGAGTATATGAGCAAGTTTGAAAAAGTAAAGGCCGGACTGATCTTGGAAAACCCTAATCTTACTGAGAAGTTTTTCTTTTCCTCTTTTCTAAGTGGTTTAAAGGAGGAAGTGAAGTATATGGTCACTGCTCAACACCCTAATAGTGTGAACAAGGCTTATGAACATGCTATGCACTATGAGTTAGCACTTGAGTCAGCCAGTAAGAAATCTAGAGTGGTACCTAGGTGCAGAATTCCGAAAGAGAGAGCGCGGCTCACTTCAAACTACCGCTTTCTTTCTACTTATGAGATTTGCACTAGAAAGACAGAAGTGGAAAGAGACAGAGAGGAGACTAGTAAAGCCAATTTCACCTAAAAAGCGGAAAATGACACTAACTTCTACTGTGGGCAAGTCATCATTTCCAGAATGGATTCAGTCGTAGAATGCTGAAGTAGAGCAGTACCAAGGTTCGGTTTTGGGACAGACAGAAAGTTGGATAAGAGGATCGTTCTTAGCCCCAGCTACGAGAGAATAATATGCATCTTCCGTCATTTCATTAGACGTTCTTGTTGGATTTGAACGCGCATCGGATTACTTACCTTCTACAACCTTCTCTCTTTGAATTCATCTCTAAAAATAGAAAAGCTTCTTTCTTCTGGATTCAGTGTTCAGATTAGCTTCCTTCCGAAAGCAAGTATACCGAGCATTCATTCGATGACATCTAGGTCCTAAATCCAAAACCTTAAACACTAGATCACCGGCATACCTAGCGTAAAAGAAGAGTTGCTGCCCATTTGCATGTTCCATTGCTTTTTCAAGAGCTAGGTCTAATGGAAATAAATTCTTTAATAATGGTGAAAAGGGCTCCCTCACACTCATCTGCCTTTCCCTTCTTCTACCCGCAATCAATGTTTAGGAATTTTCCCGGCTCCCACTTTTCCACTTCTTCAGTCGGCTCACTCATTTTCTTTTCCTTCTGCTTGGCTTCGGGGGTCTAACGGTTTACCTTTTCGCCTTCTCTTGGTTCGTCCCATGGATCCTCTTATATCACCTCTTCCTTCTCAACTGCTGCCACATGCCCCTTCTTCCCCTTCAGAGACATCAAATAACATTCCCTCGCCATTTTATGGTGACCGGACTCTACTCCCACTCCTGCTTCCGTTGGGATAAATTTCATCATCAGATGGGATGTAGATACTACCGCCCCTATCGCATTCAACGTTCCTCGTCCCAGAATCGCATTATACGCCGAAGGAGCGTCAACTACCAGAAAGTCTATCATTGCCGAAGACCGGGCCGAACTCGACCCTTAGGGGAATTTAGCCTAACGGTTGCAGAGTATCTCCAGTGAATCCCACTAGGGGTGTTCGTACCTGACCTAGATGACGCAGCTCTAGGTTCATTTGATCGAATGCTCGTTTGTATAATATATCCGCCGAACTCCCTGTATCAACCAAAACACGTTTTACTCTGTTTCCTCCTATTTTCAGGACAAGAACTATCGCATCATCATGAGGTCGCTGTATGCCCTCAGAATCTTGATCCGAAAAGCTGATCACGCTACCTTCCCTTGGCCTTTTCTTGTCGACCTGAAGGATGATCGGGAACTTCATTTTGGTGCTATACTGTCGCCGTCCTTTGTTCGTGTCCCCTCCTGACGCTATCCCCCCAGCGATTACGTGAATTATAGGGGGGGCTCTATGGATATTGTTCGTCTCCTTTCCTTCCCTTACCTTATTATTCGGCCTACCTTGTCCCGGGGTCCCTATTTCCACTGCGGGGGTCCTTCAGGCCTCTTTCATCCAGCCTTCCTGTTCCCTTGCCATTCACATACTTTTTGATGAACTGATATAACTTCCCCAGCCGGGCTCTTCTTTCGAGCTCATCTTTGAGTTGCAAGCACTCAATTTTGGTGTGACCCGGACTTTCTTTATATTCACAATACTTGCTCGCATCTCTTATTTCATGCACTTCCAACGGCCTCGGTCGTCGAAGATCAAAGTCGCGCTTCTATGCCGAATTCTTCTCCAAATTTCATCCCGGTTGAATTCGGTGTATGCGGGAAATCGTCGCCGATACTCTGTGGGGCTATCCGGTTTGCTCGCTCCGCCCTTTCACTTACTTCGAAGGGGATCGCAGACTACTTTCTTTGGGGCTATGCTAACTCATAGCAGCACCTATCACTAGAAACTCTTTCATTCCTCACTAGCAGTTCTTTGGAACTAGTTCCGTAGTACCTGTAAGAGCAGAACACTTCCCTCCACTCATACTCTTTACCTGTGGGGCTGTATGGTACTTTAGCTGGACTTTACACCAGCTCTATTCACTGATAGCGTTACTGGCTCTTTTCCCGCATTTCTTGAAAGCTGCTCGCACTCACCGCTGCGCGCCTAGTTAGGCTTTGAAATAATAGGAACAAAGATCTTCCGCAATCAATGTTGTACTCAAATCCTCTCTGGCCGGAGAGGGGGATCTCTTAAGCAGAGTATTCCGAGTCTAGGGCTAGCGGAAGCGTTGAAGAGGGATATCGTTTTCAAAGAAGGCATGGGGTCCTTTCGTCTTTGTAGAGACTTTCACAATATACCAGTGGATAATACCATCCAAGAGAGAAGGCCCATAAAAAGAAGCAGGCAACAAAACATCTTGATTTATAGGAATCAACGACCTCGCCACTGCAAAGGAGGAAGTCGAATGATTTGGATTCGGATAGGCTGTCTCGACAGTAAGAAATCGACATCATCATCTGTCTTTTAGGAAAGGACTTTCGATCCAATCCATTCTATTGTGAACTATTCAACAATTAGTGGCTGTGTACTACAATTCATTCCTTACCAGACCATATCCTTCCTCGTTAGCAGTGTAGGCGAGTCAGTCAACAGATGAGGGATAATGAAAGAGTCAGACTGTCTTCGAAATGCTATTCGTTTAGTCGAATGCCAACACTACAATTGAAAAATCTCATGTCCTTTCTCAAATAAATAGAATGTGCTTATCTCTTTCCTCTCAATTGTTTTTCAGTAATTCGATATTGACATTTTGTGATTAGATAAAAAAGATTACTGCCACTCAGATCATTTCCAACTTCCTGCTCAATCAACCTCCTTAGTTTCAAACAATTCCTACTAAACTGGGATCAAGGTGAACCCCCTTCCCCAAAGGGGAACCACCATGAGCTAAACTAGGATAGGAAATGCAAGAAAAGAGAGGAATGCTATATAATCCATTTTACCGCTTATCCTCTTTCTAAGCTAAGTTCCTATGCATTCATATGAATGAAAAAACAAAAATGAATCAACCTTACCCTTCCCTTAATGTTTGTAACGTAGGCATATGTTAAGCAAATGGATTTCAGTTCTGTTTCAGTACTTGCTTACTACCTTTCTAGTTGACAGGGACAGGCCTTCGTGGGAGAGTAGAAATAAGAGAAGAATGAAGGCCAGAATAAGGAGTTATAGATAACCCTGTCGTGGAAGTTAATGAGTTAAGCCAAGGTAGGTAAGTCAAGATTGGAGTGATGGGAAAGACTATCTGTTTCCTGTAGATGAGCTAGGCAAAGAACGTTCTCAAGGATAGAGGGGGCCGCTCCGCTCCCATGGCGTGCTGAAGTAAAAAAGCCGGAAACGCTCGAAGAGAAGACGCAAGTGACTCCTGCCTTGGCTGAGGGAAGGGCACGAACCTCTATCCCGATCTTGAGCTACAATCCCTGACGTTGGTTGATGTGGAGTAGCTTTGGATCTTAAAGGTATGCTGCTGGGTTGATGGAACCCTATCGAAAAAAGGGGCTTTCAACTTATGAATAGCATGGATCACCTTCTACTACACCAGGCTATGGCTATGGAGCAACAATGGAAGCCTACGTATTGTGAAAGATACAAAATTCCCACCTTCATATTGCTTAGTCTTGCTCGATAGAAAAAGGATTGAAAAGTTGATCCCTTTCTAAACGGTAACTGGAAACAAACATCTTATTGAAGCAAGCGAAATCACTGCAGAAGGGCTTAGTTGAGTCAAAGTTGGCGCTATATATAGCCAGTTAAGGAATCTCACCTAGCTGGAACCTACTCCAACTGCTGACAACTCATACTACGATCTTTTCTCGCCTACTGGAAATTGTGATATCAATTTCGATAGAAGTAATGTGCCTTTCATTTCCGTATCCAGTACTGGCATCATCTTATTAGCCATCGGCTTGAAGAGAGGATCCTGGCTGTCATCCCAGTCTCAGCTTCATTCCCTGGTGGAAACCATTCACTCGGGGGCGTTATTGTACTCGTTCGGTGAGCTATTCGAAGATTGCCCTGATAATAGAATTCCGGATCCACCCACGTCCCGCCACTTCCACCTTAAGGCCAAACTATCGCCCAACTTTGCCATACCATAAAATTGATCCTGGCATAAATAACTCTACTCTATCTATTTGTACATGCAGCTTGAGTTCTATGACCTCGAAATCTTACTTACCTAACAGGCGGCGCATTTGCTGGTCCAGTTAATTACGGATTGGATATGACAGTTCATTACTGGAAATTATGGGGACTGCTCATTTCATTGTTTTCGCACTGCATGTTATTATACTAGAATTTAGAAAATCGAATGTACCTACTCCAGCATGACCGGGACACGAGACCCAGCTCCTTCTTCTAAAGCAAAGGGCCCGGGGTATACGTACGAATTGGAATACAAATGAAATCAATTGCGTATGGCGATAATGTCATCCCCACGAAATGAAGGCGCCGAGGGAGGGACGGACATGAAATTAAGAAAGAGCCCGCACGCAGGCTTCTGATCTAGATGCACTGAAAATGGCTATAAAATATCCAGTTTTAGAAAACAACACTCACTCTCTCTTTACGAGAATTTCAAGTGGGTTGGTTCAATTCCTAGCTTTTTGGATTTGTATTGCCTTACGAACTTGCTAACTAAAAGAAGGTAGGTCCACAAACAAGTCTATATTGGAATAGATAGAGAGCTTTTTTACCCTTTGTAATTTCACAAAAAGTGGAGAGCCCTAGCATTGAATGAACGTAGTTACTTATCGAATTACCTGAAGTGAAGGAATGCCCAGACTTATTTACTTGTCCGAATAGATTGACTCGGTAGGCCGTAGGAAAAGATAACTCATGCCTACTTTACTTACTTGCCCAAGCCCTACCTACATATTTGACTAGTAGTTCTTTTGACCTGGATGGTCCGCCTGCCTAGCAGTTCTTTTGAGAAGAAGTGCGCGCACATCTTAATTCCACACACACCCATTTCATGGATCTAGCTACCTCATTTCAGTAAAGTTAAGCGGGTCGCCCTTTAAAGCCCCGGATTACCTGGTGGGGCTAGAGTCTATTGTTCAAAGCTAGCTAGTCGAAGTCTTAACTCCGTCCGTTTGGCTCAGTAAAAAAGTATGGGAGAAAATCCCGTATTTTAGTTAGGCCCCCTCTTTCCCTCGATAAAAAGCAACTCAAAAGACAGTATGTAGACTCGGGGAAAACCTCTACCTAGGACTTGATTGACTTGTTTGAAAAACTTTTTGATTTTCGTATGGGAAAGTCACCCAACACTTTCTCTATCCTTATAGAGAAAAGAACAACAGACAACAAGACAAAATCCAACCGTTCTCCCTCTTCTTCTTTTTTCCGTCTATGTATAAGGCTCTTTCGAAGCGGAATGTATTCTGCTAATGTGCACCACGGCACGGAGTTTAGATGAAATCCCGGTGGACCTTTGGGCTGCTTTATCTCATTCCACTGCAGAATTGGGGGTTCACAAGAACTTTGACATCTTTCTGCGAGAGCTGGCAGATCATCCACTCTTCATTGAAAAGTGCGTAAATTGCCTACCTAGTTTTCAAATTCATTATAAAATGAGTGTCACAGCAGTAGCTTTTAAGATAGATGGTAGCCGACGTGGGATGAATAAGGATATAAATGAGAGGAGTGAGTGTGAGGAGAATACATAACATAGGTGAAAGAGCCCTAATTCGATATTACGTGGGATAGTTGGTATTGGCAAGGTGTACGCAATGAAAAGTATCTAATCAATATCGGGTATGCTTATGAGCTATGGTTATGAGCTATTGTGCATTTCACCCTGCCTTCACTTCGTTGACTTCCGTGTTCCTGTACCGGCTGGTAAAAGACTTACTTTGGGCATATATTATCATATAGAAAGAAACGTAGCTATTCCGTATCTAGTTTGTGTCTTATTATTCAACCATGGATCGCAGCGCAGGAATCAAATCAACGAGAAATACTATACTCTAAATTTCATCAACGAGAAATACTATTCTAAATTATACTAGACTAGTCTAAATTATACTAGACTCGAAATTTCGAGTAGCGAAGGAAAAGCGTGAAACAATGTCAAGTCTCGACTCGACATGTTAGAAGGAGCTAAATCAATAGGTGCTGGAGCTGCTACAATTGCTTTAGCGGGAGCTGCTGTCGGTATTGGAAACGTCCTCAGTTCCTCGATTCATTCCGTGGCGCGAAATCCTTCATTGGCTAAACAATCATTTGGTTATGCTATTTTGGGCTTTGCTCTCACCGAAGCTATTGCATTGTTTGCCTCAATGATGGCCTTTCTGATCTCATTCGTTTTCTAGTGTCTAACGAGGCAAAGCAAAAAGGACCGAGAACTACATATGGTCTGATACTAACTTCCTTGAAAAGAGGAAGACAAGTTATGTAGGCAGTAGCCGTTCATTTCGGTTGCTCGACCAAAAACAGTCAAAGAATCGATTATATGCCTTCTCTTTCCATAAGACCGATGATACTTACCAGAAGTGAAATACAGAAAAAGTCTCAAATTGGAAGTAGGAATAGCACTTGGGAGCGAAGCAGAGGCGAAGGACTACGAACTCGTACCATCCGTGATAGAATAAATCCTGCCATCCGTGATAGAAGAAAGCAAGGAAAGCTAGTCATATCCGTCCCTCGGAATGGAAGCAGTCCAGAAAGAAAGCTAGGAAAAGGGAGCTCTTTAGTTTAGGAAGATAGGGTAGTCCAACCTTCAAGTAACCAGAACCGAACAAGGATGCCGGTATGGTGTGGTCCTGTTTTAGCAAGCGGGAATCCGGTACGGTTTGAACCAGAAATTGATCAGATTAGTTTAGGTTTCACCCTCACCTCTGATAGGAAGCACTAGAGTAGAGGCACGCACCCCGAACTGTTTGGAAAGCAATTCAACGAAGCAAGCTGGTTGTTTATAACCCTAGTATGTTCTTTAGAAAAAAAGGAAGTGGGGCGCTCGCCAGACAGGTTGTGGATACGAACTCCGCTCTGATAGCTAGATGTGGGGTAGATTACCGAAACCATTCTTATTCAAGTGCTGATTCTAAAAGCATGGAAGCTGGGCCTTCCTTTTTCTTTCGTTTCAAGTAGAAAGCAAGTCAAGGATTGCGGTTGGCGCTTCGCTCGCTTCTTTCTATCGGTTAGAAAGCAGGTTAGGAAGCAGGAATAGAAGTAGTCCAAGCATCCTGGTTGTCAATCAATAGAAGGAGAAAGCTATCCCTCTGACTAGGTAGGGCAGGGAAAAGAAGGTCACTAGATTCTCAACTCAAAGAAAAGTACTCGTCTGTCCGGGCCATGGATGCGAATCAGATCATTTGTTTTTACCTCAATCTGCCCTCGGAGCCAGCCAGAGCAGTGGGAAAAAGATAAAAGCAAGCAAGGAATAGTTGGGTTTGCCAACAACGAATATTCTAGTTTCCTACCAAGGCAAGGTACTAAAATAGAAAGGGAGGATCCGCCGAAGCTAGGATCATTATCAAAAGGAAGTATTGGCAAGCTGCCCTCCGTCAATCCCCGTAACTAGTCAAGATAGGCTTTTCCAATGCCGGGAAGGAGGTCAAGGGCAACCCCTTGAGCGACTGAAGGCGAGCCCGGATCCAGAGAGTGATGTAAGCAGGTAAGGTTTTAGGAAGTGAGCTAGCTCGTGTTCATCGTCGACAACGGTTCCTAGTAGTAGCAGTTTCTCAAGCAGTAGTTGAGGAATCTGTTGTTTGGATGAGAGGTTTGAGGAAGGTTAGGAATGACTAGAACTAGTAAGGATAGGGAAACCCAGAACTAGCTATGATACGGATTCTCTGGATTATCCCTCGACTAGGACAAGGAACGGCGCATAGCTACATTCCAGAAATGATCGATAGCTCGGATTCGAACAAGGACTAGCCCCGCAGGGCACCGGAGAACCCGCGAACTGGTTGAATAGATAAGGAAAGCCGAGCGTAATGTTCGTAATGACCAAGGGAAGGTAGGATTAACGGACTAGCGTAAAACAGGATATCCCTCCTTTTCGATTAGAGGACTAGTTCAATTAATGAATTCGAGTGAGGAAGTCATCTAGCAGCAATAAGATATTAATTGTAGCTGGCTCTGGAAGATAGGATCAATCCGGCTTGGCAAGATGGGGATACCCGGAAATAGGAAAGGAAGAAGTCAATAGTCAAGGCTAATGTGTCTCACTGGGGCAGTTAGGAAAGTAAGCAGGTCATGGGATTTCTTCGTAGCGAAAGAACTCCACCAAATAGCGTAAGGAGCTCGCGTACAACAGCGCTCAGCACGAGGGCAATTGTTCACGAAGGCTATTCATTCAATCTTGTAAATAACGCCAACGAGCCTACGCAAAGGCTTGTTTCTTAGTATAAAGCTAAGAACGAGAATTGCCTACTGCCACCACTCGGAAGAAGGTATCTGGTTCCTTTCATCCAAAGATAATAAGGATACACAGATCGAAGCAAATCAAAGCAAAGGGAATCTTTTCCTATAACTGCTAACGGCTGATATCCGTTTCCTCGGGCAAACCACATTCTATTTATCTAATCCTCGGGGAAAGCAGATTCTATTTATCTTAATTGACTAAGCAAAGGGAGTTATCAACCCTTTTTTCCGAAACCCTATAACGGCTAGTTCCCAATGCTCCGCTTCCTCTAACAAAATCAAAGGGAATATCCTCCTTCCAAGAAGAGAAGTTCATCGGCAATGGATGTCAGCGGAACAGTTTCGGCAAAGACTGGGTGAAATCCAATAGCGTAAGGCGATAATGTCATCCCCACCGATTCCTAATCCTCATCTTCAAAGCAAGGCTATCCACCAGGGCTTCCAATGCTAGGCTAACCTCGGCAAAGAACCGAAGGAATTTGCAAATCCTTGAATCGATAGACTTTCGTACAACGGCAAACAAACAGACGTGATAGAGGGTTTTACGCTACTTCACAGTCAGCTGCAAGGGTTGCTGGTATAACTCTAGCCAGCAGGCGGGAGGGAACGAAGCTCTTTTCCTGATCTTGAGCTAGAATCCCTGACGTTGGTTGATTTAGCAGTGGTGTAGCTTAGGATCTTAAAGCTATGCAGCAGGGTTGATCCCTATCGATGGAATGGAGCTTATCAACTTATGAATAGCATGGATCGCCTTCTACTATACCGGGCAAAGGTGCAACAACCAGGCTATGGTGCTACAATGGAAGCATACCATGGATAATCCAGAGATACATCCAGCCCATGCCGAGAACACTAAGATCATGCTAAGAAAACAGGTCTAGTTAATGCCCACGGAAGTAAGGAAAATACAATTGGTTGCTTTATCCCTCCATACAGGGTAATGATTGGTATGGCCTGGGTATCCCTTGATCTGTTAACACAAACTAACCTGTTGTTCCAACCCACCCCTAGGGGCTTTCCTATATGGATTCGTCCCCCTGGAGCCGGAGCAGATTCCATGAATTGACGTATATGAGCGTAGTTATCAGGTACGCCGGGAGCCGGATTCAATCCCTGAGGATAGTGATTGATGGTATAGAGTTTTGATAGAAAACTCGTATAAAAAAATCATACCAAAAGAAAGAAGAGAAGCTCGAGCCTTGATTCCAGTGAGAAGACTGCCTTGACAAGTCAATAATCAATCACTAGATTTAGGATCACAAGCCGATGCTTCACGTCGAAATGGGTTAGTCTGCATCTGAGAGACCCCGCCTAGCTCTAAAATGGTTTCAACCTTTCCTCAACCGGATAACACAGCATTATGATAGTTTTCTTCGGCTAGAAAAGGAAGACTCATAGTCGCACTGGGAGTGAACGATACAAACGATGAAGCTCCCGAATTGGCATAATTGATGTATAAGAAGAAATAGGATCTGTTGTCCTTGGAACCGGGCGCGGCCCTCTTTCCGCTATTATGAGCGAGTTTTGGGTTAGCCAGAGCGGGCCAATAGGGATAAACAAAGTATGGAAGTAGTTGTGAGGTAATCAGATTGAACAAAGCGTGCTCTCGATGCTCCCGCAGTTGACTCATTTCCCGACGTTCTTGTTGCTCGAAGCAAGCTCCAAAAGCAGTGCTTAAGGCTGTTGTTGTTCCTGGGCAGGATTCGACTGGCGAGATAGACTACTTTGTTTGCGACTTTCCGTGCTTTACTTTCAACCGCGATGAGGTCAGCGTTTCTTAGCGGATAACGTGTTGAGCTATGCCCAATAATAGTCGTAAGATGAAGTAGCAGATCCTGAACCAGCTTTGGACATAGTTCTTTCTTTTTTTGATTAGAGGAAAGACGGAGGATGCTTGCCTTGCGAATTTGCAAAGGACTAACGAGATTGTTTCTATCGCCAAGATGAGCCGCTTCGGGCTCAGGAGACTATGGTGGTCTATGATCTAATAACTGGTGGCGAGACTGCGGCTCAAGTCCACGTCGTGAGAAAGACTGAGCTATTCTGTACTTTTCTAACCCTTTGAAGGATGAAGATGGCGAAGGCGCGGGCCCATGATAAGGATTCCCAAGCCTACTTGGTCGATTTGGTTGATAACTTTTAGTATGCCTAGGGCGGAGACTTTGCATTTCCATGGGTAGAGCACTACTAGAATGTTAGCCATTCCTATTAGGTTACTGAGCTCAAGTAGGGATTGTAGCTTCGGTGGATAGGACGTTGAAACCCGTCAAGAACAGCTAGTAAAGTGAATGGATCATGAGCCAAATGAGTGAAACAATCCTTCAACAAGAGAAGACAAAAAGTATGACCTTACACTCCTGTGCATTGAATGAATAGAAATAACCAGGATTCGCCGCCAGACGAAAGGAATGAAACATGTTGTGTCTGTTTCAGATCGAGATTGTGATGTGTGATGAACGCAGCTCGGTTCTTCCAATAAGCCAGGCAGGCGAAGGGAAAAAGTGGTAGTCATAAAGCTACCTATGAGGGGTACGTTTTCTGCCATTATGCTTACATATAAGTTCTCCAAAGGAGAGTTCGAAAACGCGTATTATAAGTAAAATAGTAGAGTTCGTGGCTACTGCCAAGTTCAAGTTCGTAACCGCTAAAATCACATTCCCATGGAAATGATCAAGAACTTACTTCTTTTGAGATGGCTGTTCCCGAGATCCCACTTTGTGGCTTTTTCCTTCAATACATCATTTGGAAGCTGTCGCATATCTTGTCCTCGGAGACACCTAAGCCCGCCCTTGTGTCACAGCATGTCTTAAAAAGAAGGGTACTAAAGCAAAGTTATGGGTCTAACTACCGGTCATCGACAGAGTCCTCCTAACCAGCTTATAAAAAAGATATGTGAATCAACCAGAACAAAGTGTTAGAGAAGCAGCAAAGGAGCAGTCTTATTCCCTTTAATAGTAGAAATGCGAGGACTGATTCTTGTTATTCGACAGGCTCATCCCTCTATCTACAACAACTCTTATCTCTGGGTTCTGACCCTCCTTCAACTGGGGATCAATCTGAAAGCGAATCCCGTTGACCAACTCATTGGGCTCGTGAATCCACCGCTGAAGCTTCGGAATTAGACCTAGGGTCACAAAAACTTTCTCGTTCACTGGAATCTAAAAGTGAATCAAAATGCTTAATGTGGTTGGGGAGGAAAGCAGCTTATAAGTCCTCCTCTTCTCTCGCCAATAGAGTTACAGTCCAGTGTTCTTGAAACAACATACTAGGCAGTTGAGAAAGAATAAAAAAGATTGGTCACCTTAGGGCAGAACTTACGGATTTGAATCGTTTTAGTCAGGAGGATACCCATGCCCAATGGACTGAACACAAACTTAATCTTGTTCTGGTCGTTACAACCTAGTGGTTGGCGCCCTTGCAAAGCGTAGTGCTTCTTTATCCAATTTGGACCCTATACTTTCTTACTTTCTAGCAATTAGGTAGAGCCTCGTCCAGGCTGTTTTAGAACGGAAGTCTCGTAGCGACGGTCAGATCTTCAATAATGAACTCAATGGGATCTTCCACCATAGTATGCTTTCTGCTCCTGAGGTGAGACATTGACAATTGCCCCTTCTTTTTAGTCAACTTCGGGTTCGTCAGGTAGTCACCGCGCTCTCAATTTCTTGGACTTGAATGCCTTGCTTCTTAACCACCTTGAGTAGAGTTGGGGGATACCAGACCATGTGAGGCATCATAAACTTGGGTTTTCTTTTCTGGAAAGTATCGTGCAAGAGAGGATCAAAGCTATCGAAAGTATCAACTGCAACGCCAAACCTTTTGGATTGAGGGTCAGGAGAAAGCAAATCCCTCAAAGAGTTGAAGTTGACAGCCGTCTTTCAAGTGGAGGTGCAACAAAGAAAGCCATCCATCTTAGCAGGAAGTATGTCTATCTACCCTAGGAAGTTCAGATTACAGGTACGAATTCACAAGTAAGGAAGTGCCTAAAGACTAATTGCTGTTTTCAAGGATCGCCGAAGAGCTTGATTCGAGAGCTGGGAATGCTGCATCAGATATCCATTCATTTCATCAGGAAGCACGCCTATCTGTCCAAGAAAGTTAAGATCATAGATTCAAATCGGAGCGGGGCAAGTAAGCGACAGCTTGCAGTTATTGAGAGCAGGGTCCTTAGACAGCATTGCTTGGTTCATCGCAACCACTGTTTGATTCTATTGCTATGTAATCGAGGCTAAAACCCGCTTTTCAATAGGTTGACGATAGATCACAGGCACCTAATTGTTCATTCCGGAGCTCGAGAACGGACGAAAGAACAAGTCGAGCGAAGCCCGATGAAAGGACAATAGAGTAGATTCGCAGACTCAGAGAGATGGGATTGGTACAATCAACACGAGGGTTTGCAAGTCTTTCTTATGGAAGTTTCGACTGGTCATGGATTTCTTTGTCTACAACAGAAACTGGTAATCGCTACCCAGTACCTTCTCTTCGAAAATAGGCACGAATTAACTCGTACATAACATAAAAAGTGATGTTCACTAAGTTAATAGATCGAACGAACTGTTGTGTTGCGAGCGAAAACCAAGAGTTGGGGCTTTTCTAGAGAGGGAAGAAGAGAAGTTGTGTGCTCCCTACAAAGCCCGTTAGACCCACTCATGATAGATCACCTTACCTTCGAAGGCAGCCAAACATGCCTTCTCGTTTCACTAAACAGGCCTCTCAATCCGACGGTGGTACCCATTCTGCTAGTGCGAAAGCAGTTCCCGTTTCTTCGTGATCCGATCCGGTATCAGCGGATACTTGCATTTTACCGGGAAGGGTTTAAACAATAGAATGCAACGCAACAAGAAAACGCGTATGTTAAGTTCTATAGTTGATGTGATGCGGCTCGATTCATCATTGCTCTCACATCAATGTTTTCGGTTCCCTTTTGACTCTCCAATTATCATAGAGAAAGATGTTCTGATTCAGTTCTCTCTGAAAAGGAAGACGGGGCCCTTAGGGACACAGTAGTACCATTTCCATTGTGCGAAAGGTCGTGTCCTGGTAGCCTCTCTGCTCTAGTAAGATGAACGGTCTCATTGCATCAAACAGTCAATTCTTCCATTTCTTAAATTGTCAAATCGAGATTGTGTGGGTGTTCAGTCTACCGCTCATGTTCACGTTCTCAAAAGAAGGCTTTCCTTGGAAAAACCAAGGCCGAAAAACCTGAAGTCTCCCCTTCTCTTTTCAGGAGCAGAGCTGAAAAAGATGGACAGTAACGATATGATGAGACGAAGCAGCCCTAGCCGTATCTTTAACTTCGACCAGGCCGCAAGCCAGTCGTCTTCAAGTAGTTCAACGACTCATCCCCAAGAACGCCGTATCTTTCAGTTTGACGAAGCTAGCCTGAACTCAACCGAGAGTTCCATTAGAACAATGACGACGGAAGAATCTATTAGAAGTAATGTGAATGAGATTCAAGGGGAGGGGAGAACAACTGGAATCTACAATGACCATCCTGGTCTGAACCCGACCGATGAAAGAGTTGTAGAATATCAAGGGGCGATACACGAGGAAGTGGGAAGATTGATGATTGGGAGGAATCCAGACGATGTTCTGGCTGCGGCCGAACGTATCCATGGAGAAAGTAATGATGTAGAATTTCTGTGGGAGCAGTTGCAAGATTTAGTAACAAATGGCACTGACAGTGACGCTTTCCAGTACGGGGTAGGCAACCTAGCTCATTCAGATTTCACGGAAAATTTCGCAGCGATGAATTTAACAGAAAGCCCAGTTGAAGCCGGCTCTGCCTCGAGCCCATTGGATCAATTTGGCATTCACCCTATTCTGGATCTGCATATGGGCAACTTTTATTTCTCATTCACAAATCCGTCCTTGTCTATGCTGCTCACTCTCGGTTTGGTCTTCTTTCTTCTTTTTGTTGTTACGAAAAAGGGAGGGGGAAAGTCAGTGCCAAATGCATGGCAATCCTTGGTGGAGCTTATTTATGATTTCGTGCCGAACCTGGTAAACGAACAAATAGGTGGTATTTCTGGAAATGTGAAACAAAAGTTTTTCCCTTGCATCTCGGTCACTTTTACTTTTTCGTTATTTCGTAATCCCCAGGGTATGATACCCTTTAGCTTCACAGTGACAAGTCATTTTCTCATTACTTTGGCTCTTTCATTTTCCATTTTTATAGGCATTACGATCGTTGGATTTCAAAGACATGGGCTTCATTTTTTTAGCTTCTTATTACCTGCGGGAGTCCCACTGCCATTAGCACCTTTTTTAGTACTCCTTGAGCTAATCTCTCATTGTTTTCGTGCATTAAGCTCAGGAATACGTTTATTTGCTAATATGATGGCCGGTCATAGTTCAGTAAAGATTTTAAGTGGGTTTGCTTGGACTATGCTATTTCTGAATAATATTTTGTATTTCATAGGAGATCTTGGTCCCTTATTTATAGTTCTCGCATTAACCGGTCTGGAATTAGGTGTAGCTATATCACAAGCTCATGTTTCTACGATCTCAATTTGTATTTACTTGAATGATGCTACAAATCTCCATCAAAATGAGTAAAGTCATTTTGCATAATTGCATAAAAACGAGAACTGGTCTAACAAAAGAGAACTACATATGGTCTGAGACTCACTTCCTTGAAAAGAGGAAGACAAGTTATGTAGGCAGTAGCCGTTCCAGAAATGTAGCGGTTGCTCGACCGGTCAATAAGACAGATCCGAATGCCACAATACCGGCTGTTCAATTTGAGAAAGGCCCATCTCCTGATTGTCTCAAATCGAATAAAACTCTTTAGTAATTGGTCTGACAGAACGGATGGTAAGGTGGGGGACCCATACCTTTATTCTATTCCCGTGCTTAGAGCGAGTGAATGAAAAGCTACGCCTGCTGCTTGTGTTGATTGAAAAGAAACCTGTCGGGAGACAGATCGATGTAGGCGCTCGTCCACTGTTGGCGGTGCTACACCATAGATTTGTACCTAGGAGCAAGAACCGTGGCTTCAGGATCAGCTAAGGGTTAATGGGGTTTCTGATACCTTCTATTATTCGTTGAAGCTGGTTCTTTGACTCGGTAGGCACAGCTAGAAGTCACACGAGGTACGCCGGATGAAAGTTTCCTTCTTTCCATGATGGATCTGCTACTAAGAAAGTAAGAGAAAGAACTGGTCCATAAAACCCCCTTTTTACCAGCACCGTAACAGACTGGAATCGCAGGAACAACAGGTTCCATGGAAGTCGAAATGGCCCTCCTCCTAGAATGCCAAGAGGAGCAATGAAAGTAGTATATACTAATTGTCAATGGCCTGATACGGTCACCCTATGGCCACTTTAACAGGGACTGCCACTAGACATAGGTATTACTCCGGGGTTGTAAAGAGCATTGGTCCAGTGCAATATACTATAGCATATCCCCAGACTGGAGAGTACACCATATCATCTAAAAAAAGAAGATTTCGAGGATCTACGCTATGGGTACTAATACTATAGATAATCGGAATCCTACACTCCCATGAGGAATGAATGCGACACCCTATAGAAAGAGTCCAGATAGAACGATTCTTTCTTACCTAAAGTCCCACTTGCTGACCTGCTTCCCTAAGGGAATAGAGTGACGTGCACTGGCACTAGATGAGCTTAAGATTTTCAATATACTTGCTTAAGACTTTCTTATACAATTGGCACTCCAAGGGAAGATCAAGGGATAAGCACTCACGGGGTGAGATCTCGTAAGAGTTGGCACCCTCGCCGCTGGCTTACTAAATGTAAGAGAACTTGTGGTGAAAAGGGTACTCCCAATTGCTGTAACAGAACTCGCAGGTAGAAGAACGAACTTCCAATGCATCGAAGCTTTCTACTCCTGCTTGAATACTTGCTCTTGCTCAATGGCCGAAAGAGAACTTTATTTAGTAAAGCACTTTTAAAAGCTTTCAAAAATTGGCTAACTGGATTGATTTTCCCTTGTTGGGACTGGAGAGACTTGTGCAATTGGAGGGGCACTTTCACCCACAGGCTCGTAAGGGGAAGGGACAAATACCTTTACTTGGTCTAACAGTCCAAGAGCTCTCACGGTAATTGGATAGCTGGAAAGCTGGCTTGAACCAAGCCAAAAGGCGGTGTGTCATCACCTTGAACCAATGAATTCTCTGATTACTGGCAGTAATTCGTTCATTTCAATGAAAGAGCAGGTAGCTATAAGTTTCCCCACTCTAATAGTATTTTTGAGATTCAAGCTTATTTCCTTGAGGATCGCAACCCGAATCTTAGGATAGTCTACTTTCTGATAGTATAGGAATAGCAGTCACAGAGGGAGGATCACAAATAAGTGTATTCTTACTAGATGAGACATCTTCTCTATTCTTACTAGAAGAGACATCTTCTGAAGATTTCTTCAAAAAATGCAAAAGAATTTCTCGTTGGTCCTGTCTTCTTTCCACCAAGCTTCTTTATTGGAGTTGACTTATAGTGGTTGGTTCTTGCCTTGTAGCGAGTTGGGAGGCCTACTGTCCGAATTCGAACTGGCTGCAACGGAACTCGCTAAGGCTCCATTCAAAGAAAAAAGAATGGAATAGGACGAGGCGGGCAGATCATCTAGAATCTGGTCGGACTAATGCGCACCGGCAATCCATAGTAGAAGTTCTTTACAGGTTTGGTTTTCCTTTCTGATCAATCGAATGGCTTTTACTAAACCTCAATTCATTCAATTAGCCTTGAGGCATAAAGAAAGCAAGGGCGTAGCGTTCCATTACCGATCATGGTGGTATCGGAAGCACCCCTACTCCTCTGGTCTGTCCACCTTACCTTCTGGCGCACCTCTCCTAACTATTTCCCATTTATTCTAATATATTATATATTATGCAATATTTATTTATTTTGTGTGAAGTAAAAGAAGAAAAGGTCTAGACTCCGTATAGACGGAATCTAAGATAAGAACCTAACAGAAGTTTTTGTTTGAAAGTGTGCAGTGAAGGAAAGTGTGTCGGGGTCAAACTGGAATTGCAAGGTCATTCATTTCAGGTAGACCTGAGGGTGATAGATTTGGGAACATATGATGTAGTTCTTGGGATGGACTGGATGAAGACCATAAGCCCCTTTTATTGGGACAACAAGTCTTTGACCTTGTCGTTAAAAAGAGGACCAGACCAACTCATTCTTAAAGGAAGTTGTGGATTGAACATCTGGAAAAGAGATGCTATTTGTGTAGACAGAAGGGAAGAAAATGTAACCTTGCTCACGAAAGCCTTGCAACAACTATGCGGCTATAAGGGCACACATAAGCTTTCTCACCTCTGTGTGTGAATTGGGAATTTCACTTGTCAGGACTCAAGCTACTGCGGTTACCGGGGAGGAAAATAGACTTTGAAAAGGGCGGAAATCGCTATGTACTTACTTCTTCTTGCCGAATGGACAGTAGGAAACCACAGCTATCTTATGTAGTACTTCCTGCCGAAAGGACGGAATCACCTATTGTAACTACTGATTTACGAATTGACGAATGTATGAAAACAACAAAATTACCTGGTTATTCAACCAAAATGGCTTTTATACTTTGGACTAATTAGGCGAGTAAGTTCATAGCCTAGTGGGAAACGCTAAACTAAGGAGTATTCGTCAGTTTTCAGTTAGAAAGTGAAAAGACTTCCCCTCCCAAGTCAAGTCCTACTGCCTCTATGGATCGTACTGTTGTGATTCTACCCGCCGCCACTCCCCTCGGTCGATATTTGATAGTTCTTTTTTTTTAAGTTAAGATCAGAGCGTAATCTTCCATTCGGGAAGACCCTTTTCGCAAACCTATCCCCCCTCCTCTAGTCTGCATTCAAAAAGCAAATAATATCAAGTTTTATCTTTTTCCTAAGAGTTTAAGCCCTTTGTTTTGGGTCGCTGTCCAGGCCTAACCATTCCATGATAGAATTTGCATTTTGCCCCTATTCCACTTTTTTCTTTTATCTGGTAACCCCTGCTCCAAATCCTGTAGCGCCGGTCCCTACAGACCAGAAACCCGTTTCATTTTCTTTGCCAGGTGGCTAACATTCTTAATATAAAAGTCTTGTTTGTTATGGGAGTCAGGGTCGTCAACCAATTAGAAAAAAAGGGGGATTGCTTCGACAAGACAGAGTCGTGTTAAGCTATCCGCGATTTCGAGGAGGACCCAGAAGAGGTTGAAGTGAAACAAACAAAAGAATCTGCGGAAGCTAAAGATGCCGAATGCCTAATGAATTGACGGCGTGGAAAAGTCATTGAAGACAGGCAAGCACCTAAAGAAAAGGAAAAGAGAAAAGAGAGGCGCCAGGCCAACCCTTTTCATGTAGCGCAAAAGGACATCTTGTTAACAAACAGAGAATGTGGCTTGAACTAACAATCCCCGCTTGGAATGCGCTTTGCCGGCTGCATCCGTGAAAAATTGATCCATATATGGTTTGTTTGTGTCGCGTATTTGACTGAAGCAGCAAGTCTTTCCAGTAATCTGGTACAGCAAAGCTGCTTTGTGCACAAGGATCAATCGTCAACCATATATTATGATTCAACTCATTAGGCTCAGACGTGGATTTCCGCACAAAGACGTTGGTCAGTCAAGACAGACATTCATTCGTAAATACTACGAGCGATGTTCGGTCCTCAAAAACGAAGAAGGAAGACAGTACTGGGGCGGGCCGTCGTCGCCAATATAGCTAGCTTGCCGGAAGTCACCTAGCTGGGCCACTGCCTGGATACATTACTAAAGCTATTCTCTGGTTTTGCTTTTCCTTATTCCCGATTCCCATAATGGAATTTTTTATGAACGATTCAAGCTTTCTTCACATGATTACATAGAAAATCAATCCGCATCATAAAAGTAAAGGGCGCGTTGCAGATATGGGATTCTTAGATGAAGGGTTTGGTCCACGGACGTTGAGTATGCATTTGTGTGTGAGTAGTAGTTTACAAGTAGTAGTTGGTAGCTTGACAAGGGATAGGCATCAGATATTTAAGGTTGGGTTTATACACCGGTATATGTTTAATAGCCAAGATAAGCAGCTAGGTAAAGGTAAGTCAGCGGCAGGGGTTTTTTCAAAAGCTAGATATAGAATTGTAAAGTAGAGCTAGACTGCATGATTGGATTGTATAGAAGGATTTAGAAAATCCTTCTTTTTCTTAAAACGAAAGAAGAAAGAGAGTGGGATGGGATGAAAGTCCCGGGCTAAAATAGAAAGATTTCGTAGTTAGACCGTTGATACCCTGCCTAGCTGAATAACTGACCGAAGGGAGAATGGTAAGCTTCCTCGTTAACTTGTGAGGGTCGGCACTTATTTCGTATGGGGTGCAACTACAATGCTTGAGAGGTCTAGTGATCGGTCTCAAAAGTAAGATAGGAATGGTCAAAGAGTCGAGATGGATGTCTGTCTCTGCCGCTCCGTAGAGCTTTCAGGTAGAGCAGCCATTTCTATTGGCCTGTCCTGTGCCTCCCTTACTGAAACGCCGGATCTCATTAGCGGATGTCATCCTGAAACGCCATATGACGACGATCGGCCCAAAGCCGATAGAAGAACTGATAGAGATTGGGTATCCGAAGAAGTTTATGAACGGCCCAATGCCGTTGACAATGATCTGGATGTCGAAAAATCTAAGGAGACTCTAAAGAATGATGAGCGGCCTAGCGTCGTCGCAATCATGCTATACTGCCATGGGAAAAAGACTTCCAGTGTATCAGTGGCTTTTCCCCTTCAAGCTGCAGTCAGAAGGAGTCCTCCCGCCAAAGGCAAGACTTTCTCTCGAGAGTCAGAGCTTCGAGACGACTTTCGCAGATGTTCAATCTTGCGAGGCGTATGAGCAAGATTTTGAGTACTCTCCCGACCTGTTAGAGGCCACCCTAATAAGCAGAGATTGCCGGGAAAACGTTGCTCAACAAGAAGATCTCAGTAACCCACTCGAAAAAGGATACCCTGGCATAACAAGTGGTGATCTCTGTACTAGAATAGAAGCCCAGCTAATTGTGAAGAACCCACAGCCGGGAGCGTTAGCAACTGGATTTTCCCACACTCCGTTATACCCTCCCTTGGGGGATGGCTTGGTGCTAATGTAGGACTTTCGGAGACCTTCCGCTTGCTGTTTTGGTCCAGCCTGAGTTGCCATAACTTCTACTGTGATTTAGTTTGGAGCGGTCTTGCTCTTGTTGTTCCGTTGTTGCGCGTCCTATTCTGGTGCATTTCTCTCCTAACCTGTAGAGTGGCCTAATGGTTTAATCCTTTCCAGCTGTACTCTTTAACCAGGACTACCCGGACCCGATGTTGGGCGGTCTTTCGGTGGTGCCTTTTCAAGGCGGTAACCAAATGTCGATCGTTCTACACTAGCTGTATAAGGGCGGGAAGACTGACGGAGTAGAAGGTTCGGTTCGCTATTTGCTACTGTCTAATCTAGTGCGCTTGCTTACTTTCTTGGAAGTCTACTCTAGTGCGCTGAGCTGCTTCTCCTTCCAATTCCGCTCGCCCCGGTCCTTGATCGAAGGTCTGGTATCCGCACCGACGCGACTACTAATTCAAAGGCATGCTCTACCTCGCACCTGACCAGCAAAATGACGTATAGTAACGTCATAGCTGTGACCCGAACCACAGTGCTCATCAAAGATGGTAGTGCCTTCTGCATTGCGCTAAATGATAAAGCCTATTTATTCCTATGTCTTTCTTGGTAAAAAACCACCAGCGATTTCAGATAAGTCTTTCTGCTTAGAGCAAGAAGCGGAACTAAGGTGACACCTAGAAAAATGAAGGAAGTCATTTCTGATTTTTTTCATAAGAATACCGACCTAGCTTCAATTGCTTCAGTTGGAGCTGCTGTCGGTATTGGGATCCTATTCGTTTTCGCACTCCACAGATGGAGTGTTCCTTCACTCGCCCAGGAACCCATTCCCCGTCGCGTCTGGGAATATGGCGAAGAGCTCGGCATTTTTCTTCCAAATGAGAATGTCGACTCCTCGAATGCCAATCGATATCTCGAGGAAATTGCGCATGTCCTCGAATTTCGATTTTTTGATCAACAAGCCATTGAATCACTTCCAGGGGGGGGCACTCCTGGGTGGAGCTTGCGAGGACTGTAATTTCAAGGACGATCAGTCCGGATTTTACCGATATCGACATTCTCGCCTACGCCTATTGCATATTAATGGAGAAGTGGGCAATCCCATGAGATAATGACAGAAGCCCTTAAAATCCTGCTGCTATGGCAGCAAGGGTTATCCATTTCATAGGCGAGGGTGGGGGAGAAGCAAGCCGAACCTCTGATCGACCCGGACACGTCCAAAATTCTCGGCGTCGAGGGAAAGACGAGATTCAGTAAGTAATTCAGTGAGTGCTTTCTTTTATAAGAAGAGCGTCGGCTTGGAAGAAGAAAATGAAATACGAACAACCGCGCTGGTCGTAATAGATCGACTTGAATGCGTCTTCTTGCTCCAGCATTCAAGTTCCATTTCAAGGAAGGACGACGTACCATGATACTTTCTGTTTTGTCGAGCCCTGCTTTGGTCTCTGGTTTGATGGTTGTACGTGCTAAAAATCCGGTACATTCCGTTTTGTTTCCCATCCTAGTCTTTTGCGACACTTCTGGTTTACTTATTTTGTTAGGTCTCGACTTCTCCGCTATGATCTTCCCAGTAGTTCATATAGGAGCTATTGCCGTTTCATTCCTATTCGTGGTTATGATGTTCAATATTCAAATAGCGGAGATTCACGAAGAAGTATTGCGCTATTTACCAGTGAGTGGTATTATTGGACTGATCTTTTGGTGGGAAATGTTCTTCATTTTAGATAATGAAACCATTCCATTACTACCAACCCACAGAAATACGACCTCTCTGAGATATACGGTTTATGCCGGAAAGGTACGAAGTTGGACTAATTTGGAAACATTGGGCAATTTACTTTATACCTACTATTCCGTCTGGTTTTTGGTTTCTAGTCTGATTTTATTAGTAGCTATGATTGGGGCTATAGTACTGACTATGCATAGGACTACAAAGGTGAAAAGACAGGATGTATTCCGACGAAATGCCTTGGATTCTAGGAGGACTATAATGACGAAGGACGACAGAAGCGTTTCTCTAACCCAGAAATTATTGCCCTTCGCTCTTGGGGCAACTTGTTCCTTTGCCGCTGGAACTGGTGGCGGCGACGGTCCGCAAGAATCCGTCGCCGATTGCGAGAGCCGACCGGCGGGAACCGGGGTAGGATCCACTTCGGCCCAACAAAGTGAAGCCCCCCCGCAGGCTTCCCCTTTACGAGGGACCAACGATCCGGGAGCTCCTCCATTGCCTCCCCTGGAGCCCCCCCACCAGGTTGAGACCAGTGAAGCAAGTAACACCCCTAACGCTCTAAAAAGCGTTACCGGATCATATTCCGACGCCGCCGAATCAGGTGTGGGTGGTGAAGCCGCAGAGGAATCTCGTGTAGGTCCTCTAAAGAAGGAGAGAAGGACCTCCATTGAAGTAGACTCTCCTCCTCCTAAAAAAGGGGCGGGGGAAGTAGGAACCTCGGAACCCCACAATAAAAAGGATAATTCAGATTCGGGGGGGGATTATGATTCGGGGGGATTCCCTTGGGACTTGTAGTTGAAATTATGGAATATAATTATATATACAGGATTGGATTCCATTTGATGGGTAGGGCTGGCAAATATTCCACGTAAAGGTGGGAGGGGTGCCGGGATCCTGTGGTAGAGGATCCTCCCGTCATGATCGACTAAAAGGATAAGTCGCAATGAGATATTGGTTCGAACCCAATTCATGACGAGTTCAGAAGGACAGCATTCTCTCTAAGAGAAAAAATACAAAACTGTAAGAAGGAATATGGAGCGGGTAGTGAGTATCGAACCCATAACCCCAAGGTTATCAGCTTTGTGAGCTACCAAATAGCTCTACCTTCTTAAACTAAAGAGCGGACAACTAGTGGATAAGAAGGGGGTTGGATAGGCCCCTCTACCATATCTATACAAATAGAATAGTCCATTTATATAGAATGGTAAAGAGGGCTCTTCTACGATCATCAATTCGAGAAAACCATATAAATATGAAACCTTACCAACTGGATCTTGTTGCACCCGGTAACAAACATGCATAAACCATTTCTCGAAGTATGTGTCCGGATAGCCCAAAGTCTCGATAGTTAGCTCTAGGTCTTCCGGTTAAAAAACAACGTCGATGAAGGCGTGTAGGTGCACTATTACGTGGTAGGGATTGCAATTTTTCTTGCATTTTTGTTTTTTCGCTCAAACTCAAAGGGGAAACTTTGCTTCTTATCTTTTTTTTTGCGGATCCACGAATCAAATGAGATTTTTTTTCTAATTTCTGCCGCTTCTTCTCCCTCTGAATCAAACTTTTTTTTGCCATAATGTGCCGTCCCTATTATTACCAAGTATATGGTTCTAATCCTAGATGGAAAAATAAATAGAAAAAAAAAATCTAAAAAGGTGGATCCTCCCTCTCCATCAAGAATAATGAACTAGGTTTTGAATTAACCAAACTTGCCTGATGTTGAGGCAATCAAGAAAGCTGCATAAGTGAATATATAACCCACGGAAAAGTGGGCTAATCCAACCAATCTTGCTTGCACAATGGAAAGAGCCACGGGCTTATCTCTCCAGCGAATTAAATTAGCCAAAGGTGTGCGTTCATGAGCCCATGCTAAAGTCTCAATTAATTCCTGCCAATATCCACGCCAGGAAATTAAGAACATAAATCCAGTAGCCCAAACAAGATGTCCAAATAAGAACATCCAAGCCCATACTGATAAACTATTCATCCCAAAAGGATTATATCCATTGATAAGTTGTGAAGAGTTTAACCATAGGTAATCTCTTAACCATCCCATCAAATAAGTGGAGGATTCATTAAATTGTGAAACGTTGCCCTGCCATAATGTGATGTGTTTCCAATGCCAATAAAAAGTAACCCATCCAATGGTATTTAACATCCAGAAAACTGCCAAATAAAACGCGTCCCAAGCAGAAATATCACAAGTACCACCGCGCCCTGGGCCGTCGCAAGGAAAACTATATCCGAAATCCTTTTTATCCGGCATTAATTTAGAACCGCGTGCATCTAAAGCACCCTTTACTAAAATCAATGTAGTTGTATGCAAACCTAGAGCAATAGCATGATGAACCAAGAAATCTCCAGGTCCTATTGTTAAGAAAAGCGAATTACTATTCTCATTAACAGCATTCAACCATCCGGGCAACCATATGCTTCGACCTGCATTGAAAGCGGGGCCATCCGTTGAAGATAAGAGTATATCGAACCCATATGTAGTCTTACCATGAGCAGATTGTATCCACTGGGCAAATATAGGTTCGATCAAGATTTGCTTTTCTGGAGTACCAAAAGCAAGCATGACGTCGTTATGAACATAAAGGCCTAAGGTATGGAACCCTAGGAAGAGACTAGCCCAACTTAAATGAGATATGATAGCTTCTTTATGGTCTAACATTCTTGCCAATACATTATCTTCATTCTGTTCCGGATTGTAATCCCTAATGAAAAAAATAGCTCCATGAGCAAAAGCCCCTGCCCCACTTTATCCCTAGACATTTTCCTTCACTAGTCATCTTTTGTCCATTAGCAACTGTGATGATCATGGGCAAGGTTCTGGTGATGAGGAGCTTGTTCAATTTAGCCACTTGAATGTCTAGAAAACTAATGTTGCTACCTAAGGATTGTAATTGATTTTTTCTTTAACTTCCCCTTCAGTTTGAGAGTTTCTGATCCGGTCCCCTTCCAATGCATTTAATGAGATCCTGGGCTCTTCTACAGGTTACTCTCCTAAGTGGTGGATTGACTATCCTGCTTGTTCTGGATCTTGATGGTACGACGGGTAAGACCGAAGAGGCGGGTGAAAAGTACCCATTATATAGGTGAGGCAAGATATGCTTGTCCCGAGGCTTTCATCATTCCCATTTCATTCATCCGTTCAAGTCGGAGCCAACGATGTAAACCCAGAAGCATTCACTACGGTCATTCTCAGGGGGGGGCGAGATTCTAAGAAGAGGGACTACATTAAGTTCATTATTAGGAGAGAGTGAATCTTTCGATTCTGTCTCCATCAATACCACACACCAAAAAACACTTCATACTTCTTTTTTCTTTCCATTTCATCTCTTTATCCCGGTATCAAATAATCTCACCGATCCCTTACTCTTTGAACTCGGACTCCCATCCAAAGACTAGCTATTCTTCTTAGCAGTTTCACAAGTGAATGGTTTGATTCTTTCCCCTCTGGTCACTTCACTACCTGGATCCTCATCTCTTGAACTCGTTCTGGCAGCTAGTTTAAAGGCACGGGCATCTCGTCTAGTATAGATCGATTTTATAAGAGCTGCTATTTCATCTGGTTCAATTTCTCCATTTACCAGTAAACTACTGGTTTTCTGCCAAATGGCTAAACTTCCCCTAGTGCCAGTAGAAAAGTTTACTATCTAAACTCTAGGTCATAAAGTATAGCTGGTGCCTATACTTTGTAGAAAGATGGAAAATTGGAAGAATTACCCTTGTTCAAAATACAGCTCAACAAAGACCGCAACCCTTCAACCACCAACACTTGCCCACTCCTAAACTTGAATTTCCTATGTTTAATGGAGGGGAGAACGAGGGAATGGCTTGACAAGTGCGAGAAGTATTTGAAGTTGTTCGAAATAAATACCCTTCAAAAAGTGAAAGGAGTAGTCAGAGAAGGCATGGGCTGGAATGAGTTCTTGAACGAAGGTTTTGATAGGTTTGACCAGGAAGGAGAGTGGAAATTGCTCAAACAGTGGAGTGATGTGGAAAGAACTAGGTGTCGGTCACGAAAACCTTAATAAGAAGTGAGGACCTGATTGAAACATAAAAAGTGACTGATCGTAATCTTAGGGCAAAGAGCAGTACTCTTATATCAGTATCATCTTCCCTTTCTTTTTTTTATTTTACTGTCGCCTTCCTTTCCTATCAAACTTTTCTCTGGCCCATCATCTCGTGACTGCTCGAGTCACAAAAAGAAGGCATGCACTAATAAAGAAGAAATTCCTGTCTCTTCTAACAAACCTATTTATTGAGCATCTGAATCCCGATCCTACTTGCTTGATGTTGCAGTTACAGCAGTAGGACTTTCTCTTCCTAACGACGAGCAGCCCGATGAGCGTATCAATGGAATGACCCGTGCCGAGGCAAGGAAAGCCTTTTCTATCTCATACTGAGAGGCTCTTTTCACGGGCCCACTATGGAGTTTGATCCCTGGTTGCTGCTTCCAGTCTCTGTTCCGATATCTGGAATTGGGCCAAGAAAGAAAGGAATTCAAGACCTTTACCAGTGCCCTACCCATTCAATACCTGCCCAGGGAAGGTTCATAGATTTGCCAAGAGAAATAAGCTTTTGACTCCGCCTACCTCCTTGTGAGCAGCCGCTTTTTCTTCTTTCCGTGGAGAAACCTAGTAACTTGGTTTTCTTTTCCAACTCCTACTTTATTTGCCGCCTATTCGCTGGCACCAGTGACTTAACCAGTTCAAGCTTCTTTTTGTCATTTCCAGGATCGGCCTACTGAGGACGTAGCGAGATTAGGACTTTTGCCGGTATATGATCCTACTTTTTTTTCTTAGAAAGCTAGGACCTTTTTAACATAAAAAAGTAAAGGTTAGAGGGTAGCCTACCTACATGGAATTGGAAGAGAAAATAGGTTTGAACCCCACTTAAAAAAGGGGCCGTCTACACCCCCACCTCCTTTGGGGATCCCTACTTACCCGAGCTTCCGGCTTTGGCGAATCGTGAATACATGTTAACCAGAAGAGTCCGACTTGCTAAAGACCTCCTAAGGCAGCAGCAAGAACAGAGGGAGGCTCATCTGCCCCCACAACAGGGATGGAAAGGTATCGATCGACCATGAACTTGTCGAATTTCTTTGACCACTGCCTCGGAGCCCGTACAAGCTCTTCTTCAACAACCATATGTGACCTTCTTTTCCCCGAGTTTCGAACCCCTCGGGTTGCACCATGTAGATCTCCTCCTCCTCGTTGTTGCCGTGGAGAAAGACCGTATTCACGTCTAGTTGAAATAGATGCAAGTCCTCGGCCGCTACTATACCGAGAATCGTCCGGATGGTTTTGAGCTTGACTGCTTACCTGAAAGCATGCGGCACTCAACTCAGCTGAAGAATTCACTTCCACCAATAAGAGGTGCAGGGGATGGTGATACCCCTTGAAAGACATAACTAACTTACAAGACTGCAAATTTGAAGTAAACTAACGGAACAAGGATTAGCTCGCTCCTTTCTAAAAGTCTAAGAGCTAGAAGGCGGGGTACAGCGGTTGCTTCCTGTAAGATTTGAATAGTCATGGCCTCATGGTCAAGCCAGAAAAGAAAGCAAAAGTCTATATCTTCTGTCCTCTCTATTACTCGCTCCAGGTATTACACTCGTTGGGCTCAAGGTAGCATTACTAAACCTATAAAGAGCGGTAGGCTATTCTAAGAGGAATTTACTGTAAAATAGATATCTCTTTGCTCTTCAGCCAGTAAGTCTGAAAGCAAGTCAGTTGTAGGCCAGACCTGCGTAGTTCTACTTTTGTAGATTGAAGCTTTTATAAGGCAGGAATGAGAGCAGCAAAGGAAGAGATAAAGCAGCGATTGCTCTTGCTCGACTCTTCATGGCACGGTTGGCCGGGAATGAGAACAAAAGGAGTAAGAAGAAACTGGCTAAGATTCAATTGACCTATATAGCAACCAGTTCAACTAAAGGAAGTAGCTTACGGGCTTAAGGCTGCTAGGGACTCTGGGGCGAGAAGAAGCTTTTCCCGCATTCCTGTTGATGCAGAGATCAGACGAGAAGGCCCATCTCTTTACTAGAATCCGATGTGATAGAAGGAGCAGCTCTAGCTTAAGCCTAAGTTGATCCTTACTTACTGTTTCAAGATGTCTACAACACAATAAGGTAGGCGAAGCCACTAGTTTACTTGCTTGAAAAAGGCAACCTTAGCTGATTCACATTACCTCTTGTTATTTCAATCCTTCCATGTCCAATCCACCCATCAAAGCAGCTACAATGAGTAAGGAAGTTAGCAACACCACTTAACTCATGCTTCTGTTCGACTAGTTGTTCCCGTAACTCTTATTTCAGAAATTCCCTCTTTATCTGATCCTTGAAATCAATTCCCTTCATTCCTGTCAATTCTTGACCATCTGATAGTTCGTAACAGCCGGGGAGAACAGTTCATTCATTGGTTAGCCTTCCATTCAGGTCGCTTAGTTAGGTATTTGAATCAGCAGGAACGATGTCTCGGAACTCTTCAAGGAGAGGTTTCAGCTCTGCGGGGACTTCGAGGTCTCCGTTTTGAGGGGCGGTCTCTTTTACCAATAAGGCAAAGACTACCCGAAACTATTCTAAGGCTTCGTGAAGTTAGGTCTTTTTAAGGAAAAGGCTATTCTCCGCAAGAACCAATTTGGATGTGTCTCCGATTTTCAACGGACCAAGGATCATCTTAACTCTGTCTTTCTCAAAAGAATAGGTATTCAAACCCATCATGGACTACCTTTCTTTCGTACTGCCAAGGTTACGATGGAGATGTCAATCTCTGGTTGAAATGGTAAACCACAGATGTCAATCTCTGCCTAACTCAAATAAAGTAGAAGGGGGAGCATTAGCCTGAGGTGGTCACCATGTGATTCTAACCCTTCACTGTACACCAGGATATCGTCGAAGAATACGAGTACAAACCTTCTCAGCAGTGGTTTGAATACCATGTTCATCAAATTGTTGAACGTGGCCGGTGCGTTGGTCAGACCAAATGGCATGACCTTGTATTCGAAATGGCCTTGGTGGGTCTTGAATGCAGTCTTATACACATCCTGATCTTCCATCCTGATCTGGTGGTAT
>QPGU01000688.1:212500-262500 GCA_004135705.1 Alloteropsis semialata | reverse complement strand
AAACCTTTTTCTTTGAATCTCAGGAAGGCTTTCTCGGGGAGAAAGCTGGTTGGGGAACTGCTAAACGACCTAAAAGAAAGAGGAGACTGACTCTGACCTTTCAAAGCCCTATCTCATCTGGTTGATAGTAGAAGGTACGTACGATGGTACCATGGACATAAACGAGGTCGAGCATATCTTTAATGATTTCAAACTAAAGCGTACCTAAAGCCTGCCCTGGATATGAAAAAGGGATTTGAGCCAGAAGAAGATGAGGATCTATCACCAGATGAGGAAATGGAAACAACTAAGTATTAGTTAGGTTTAGGTTCCGGAAATGGAAATGGTAACAGCGGCCCAAAACAAAAATGGTAAGGTTTTCTTTGAAAAGAAAAAGGAATGGGATGGGGTATGAATCCTTAACTACAAAAGTAAGCACCTCTCCTAACTAATTAGTTAGTATCAAGAGACTAGGCTTTTCATTAAAGTTGAAGGAGACAAACAAAGGTACTCTTGCCGATGGAAGAAATTCCATCGTCGTAAGGGAAGGCCTTGGTCAATCAACTCACCGCCATTGACCAGGGGGGGGGAACAATCTGATGAGCGAGATCATAACACGTGAACAACAAACCATACCGATAGGTTGATAGTTTTCTGTTGGTACGGCGTGTGGTCACAGGAACAATCGGCGGTCGTAGCATGAACTCAAGAGTACCTTCATTTTACAGCATATAGAGGTGTACCAATCCCACCATGATCGCCAGAGCAAGATTCATTCTTTAATCGCTACCAGATCAAACATGAGACCAGCATCCTAAAAAAGAAAAAGGAACGCAAAAGTTTTTAGAAATCCTTATCTTTCGGCTTTTTAAAGAAGATAGGCCATTACAAAAACAAGGTCTAACAGTCGACTTTCCTATCAGGATTTTACAACCTGAATACCAAGGGACCACTATTAGAAGAGAGCATAATAAGTAAATGCCGACGCCATCTTTTACTTTTTGGATGGTCGGCGGCGCCATAAACTCGATAACCAGCACCGCGGAGTCAATAAATTCAACTAAATAGAATCCTAAAACAATCTTATTCGAGCACACGCGGGACCCGCAGCAATGAAATTCACACAAGCGGCAATCATCCGAGCAGAGAATGGAGAAGGGAAATATACTTTTCATTGTTTTTCCGAATGAGAAAGCCCTTGGTCCTTGCAAATCCGTTTTTGCCGGGCACAATAGACATATCTGCTCAGTCACAACATAAGGAACCCCCAATGTTCCTCAAAGCCTACCCGGCCTGACAGCTTTAGTTGAATGATCTGATCCCGAAGCTAGCTTTCTACTTAAATTGCTATGACTGGCCAACTAATGATCGGACTACCTATCTTGATGCTTTGAATCTGTATTCAGAGCTTTTTTCCAACTACCGGGACTACTAATTTAAAGTACAAAGCTCTCCTATGAATATGCTACTGCTCTTACTTTCTACCTGAATCCGAGCATTGAAGCAAGCTCTTTATCGCACCATAACCGAGTCTCTCCTTGCAGCTCTGACCAATCCACCCGTCATTGCAAATAACTGCTCCTTACTCTTTGATTGTATGTCCATTTTTGCTTGATGTCTGGCTCACCGGATCTGGTACATGAAAAAGCCACTCCTTTTCGCTTTCCTTCAACCACTCAGTATACTTTTTTACTGGAAGAGTCAAGCGAAAGCAATTCGTTTAGAAGGAAGAGGAAGACCTGGGGGGCTTACGTCCTCATTTCACTCTTTTTGCTCCTGCGAGACACGACTCAACTACTTTTTACAATTGACAGGGTAGCTCGGAGGTCAGATGAGGGGTCTTCCCCATAAAGATAGATTAGTACTGGAAGGTTCAGATGAAGGAAGGGCTGAAACAAGGCACAAACTTTTAAATGGGGTAAATAAATATGAGCAATCCGTGAGAATAGCAAACCCCTATCTCTTATAAAGAAGAAGATAGATAGGTCCACGAGTTGAGACAGAGAAGTTCTGACTAATCAAGTAGGAGTTTACCCACGAGAGTCAGAGGCTGCATCATCAAAGGGGTATAGAAATAATTCAGAAGCACTATGGCCTGAAGCGAAGGGCAGGAACGAACGGAATCAATGTGTTCCAATTTATCCGGAGTAAGGACAGCAGCTGAGAAGGGGCAAAAAAATCGCGTAGAAAAAAAAGGTAGGACCAGATCATGCGAAGAGCTCTTCGCCCTATTGATTAGGAATCTCGATCAGAAACCACCAGGCCATGTCTCCCGATAAAAGATGATCCCCACAATGGATGTCAGGCCTTGGCTTCATAAAATCTGATTGGATCCGCACTAGAGGATAAGAATACAGATAGGCTGACTAAGAAGATCTTCAAATTTTCTTACCTGAAAAGATGAGTTATTCAAAGGAATACCTGCAAAATAGAATAAACACATGGCACAGCTGGGTGCTAGAATAGTAGTTAATAGAAGTTCTAGTCACTTAAAAAAAAATAACCACTGCTTAACTTAATTAGATCGTAGAAGATAAGCAAGCGGGTTCGGGCAGTTAGTCCTATTTGAAGGTAAGAAGTTCGGGTAGTAAGGGCTAGGATAGGGGCTATATTTTGTAGAAACATATGGTCTTGCTCATTTCCCATCAAGGAATGGAGATTGGGTTGGTGTTTGGAAGGGATTCAGTAAACTGACCTTGGCCAGCAAGCAGAAAAAGGACTTACGTCTTGGGGCGCGCTAGCGCGCGTACTCTTCTTCTGCGAGACTCCATCCAAATCCACCACTTACTCGTTGGTTGGTGTTCCATTCTGTTATCTTATACTATGCTGCCTTCTTCAATTCCATTCTTCGTCTCCCTAGTCGAAGTCTTCTTGCTGGCCCAACCCAACATGCATTTTAGAGTGCCGTGCCAGGGCGATAGGCGCTCCGCAGTCACGCATGATCACCAGAGCCTTTCTTGGCTATGTAAATATAGGGCCGGAATAAGTGCAAGATCCTCAACAAAATGGATTAAGGTGGGCTTCGGATTATTAATAATTTTTTCTATCTTTTTGATTTTTTCCTCAAGTTCTTGTTTGCTGGCGCTATTCTCACAATATCCCTCCTTTTAGGGAGAAAGCTATCAATGGTGAATTGAGCTTTCGCTATCCTTTTTTTTTGTTTCCTCAAGTTCTTGTTTGCTGCCGCTATTCTCACAATATCCCTCCTTTTAGGGAGAAAGCTATCAATGGTGAATTGAGCTTTCGCTATCCTTTTTTTTTTAAGAGCTTTTTTTAATTTGAATGGAAGAAAAGTAATGAAACCAGCGATGGCTACTGAATAACCTCCTTTGATTTTCTTAATTTGAAACCCTTTTACCTTTTTCTTCGTTCGCCAAATCTTCTGCAGTTCTATCCAAGCTCGGTTTTGTCTGAATCTTTGTGGAAGAAGAAGCGGTTCGCCAGCCGCTACATCCAGGGATCCCACAAAATCATTAAACCTGGCGGCTGCTCGCTCTTTGATCAGTGATTCACCGGCCACTAGATCGATGAAGAATCTCTCAAAAATCCGCTTTTTGATCAGTGATTCACCAGCCACTACATTCTTGGATCCCACCTTATTCTCAAACCTGGTGGCTCGCTTGATTGGCAGTCCTGTAAGCTCATCTTGCATACAAATTTTTGGGGTACCAAGGCCTGCATCCACCAAGAACATTTCTTCCCTTAAGCGTAAGCGTAAAACAGAAGATTGTGAGGCGTTTCCACTACATAATAAGAAACTCGAATTAGATCTTGGAAATGATCGACTCCAATAGATGCTCATCATAAGCTTTTTTGTCCTCCTATTCCTATTGATCAGAAGTATCCAGCAGCGCCACGCCAGAGTGACTTCCGAAGCGCTACGGACGGGACGAAATCCGGCAGCCAGTTGCTGGCTCTGAATAACCAGCCCAGCAAGAAGCAAAATTCTTCCATAACATAACGGGGCGGGGTTGCGCGCGAGCCGAGTGACGTAGGTGCACAAGAGTACTTCGCGCCACAACCATCTCTTTTTTATAGGTTCTACGGACCGATGCCTCCTGCTTCATCTGGTAAAAAAGAGTCATAGATATGCCTGTAATTAGAAGGAAGAACCGCCATAAAAATCTTCCTCGTGTATCGTCTGTAGCAGAACTATGAACGGGAGCTAGCAATCCGGACCGTATTGAAAAGGTTCCTGAGACACAGCATGGAAGAGTCAAAATATTAAGAAGCGAGGTCCAATAATGAAGAAGGGGTAGAATTACTGAATGAATACGAGCTGTGGCTAATACCCGAGGCATAAAAGACGCATTTTCTACGGGATCCCGAAACCACCAGCCACCCCGACCTAATTCATGATGAGCCCACCAACTTCCTGGCGAGATGCCTACGGTTAAAAACAACCAACATGTCAAGATCCAAATTCGAATTGGTTCCTGGTCCTGGTCAGAGACCACTGTGTTCGCGCCGGCGGTCCAACAAAGAGGCGAAGTAGTGGTGTCTTTCTTTCCATTACGAACGACACGCTTCGCCTGCTCCCTCCCCGTGTCCATTAGCGCTCCTGTCCAGAGCGAAGAGAAGGCGAAAAAGCGCCGCCGAAGCAGCATGAGCAGGCTTCTATTGCTACGCAACAATAGAGCAGGCGCGCCGCCCACAAAATGTTTGAATGATCGGGTAAAGAGCGAGCTTCTTATATGGGATCCGACGCATCCAGCAGAGCGAAGCAGCGTTCCATTCTTTTCGGCGGCATCCTTCCGCATTGGCGGCGAGTGGAGTGCCACAATCCCATTCATCATTTTTGATCTACATAACCCAAAGCCCATAGCACTGGCGACGTCTCCGGCATAAATGCAAGGAGGATGTATAGCTGATATAGGATCTTGTGGAACAGGATTTGATTCTGCAAGCGGTTCGGTACGAACGAAGAAATTTCGAACAAAAGGATCGGAACTCGCTGATAGGAAAGGAGAGAAAAACAAAGCAATGCCAAGAGCTCCGTCAATCTGCTGTTCATCGATAGACGAAGCTCTCTCTTTTTCATCTCGTGCCAGATGTAACAAAAGATTAGTCCTTTTTCCTTCTCGCGAACCACGGGAGCGCCCAGCGCCCAGAAGAGCAAAGCTCATTTTCAAAACAGGGTCAAGCGGCGCATTAAAAAGGGCTGGCCCGTTAAAAGGACGCTTACTTTGCGAACGAAGTTCAGAATCAACAAGGGTTCTCCGAACGAAGGGAGTGTACAACTGGGGCGCAGCCCCACTTTTTTGTTGGAGAGATAGAATGGAGTTCTTCACGAAGTTCGAGACAAAGGAAAAAAGAAAAGTTTCTCTATAGCCTCTGCGTTTTGAGACATTATGGCTTTGGGGTCGACCCCGGTAACAAAAAAGGAATCCATAAAAACTTGGGATCCAACACCATGATAAAATACTACCCTCATGATTAGACCATGTCCCTGAGATTTGATAAAAAAAAGGTGCATTAGCGGTTAATACGTTGTAATTAGATAAGTTATTTGGAATATGACGGAACGAAAGACCAAGGAAAGAAAGAAGAATGCACCAAAATGCAGGTGCTGCACCAAACGCTGGTGGTTGTTTCTTGTTGTAAGTGAATGCAACGAAAAGACCCGGAAATAACAAATAATGAGAAAATTCATTTATAGACATTTCGTGCTCATTTCCAAATTTCTGCTTAGTTATTCCCATCA
Organism: Alloteropsis semialata; assembly: GCA_004135705.1. NCBI lineage: Eukaryota > Viridiplantae > Streptophyta > Magnoliopsida > Poales > Poaceae > Alloteropsis > Alloteropsis semialata. The sequence goes on along the minus strand of QPGU01000688.1, from coordinate 256,817 downwards.
TCCGGTAACCACAGGATGATCCCAATCTCCTTTTAGTAATAGATCTTTTTGATATGTCTCAGTCTCAGCGGCAAGGAAGAGAAAATGCATCGAGTCGTTTATCAAGAAAGTGGACGAGCATGGTGGTCCCTATATCTCTGAGGGGTGTACCACTGTTTTTTTTTCAAGTCAGCTTAAGAGGTTCAAAAGAGAAAGTCACTCTCCTTATTCTTGGCTAGTGGAATGGAAGCAAGACTCTTTCCTATCCACTTTGCCGAGGGGAGAGAACTAAAAGATAACTCAAGCTAGACAGAAAGGTGCAAAAATCCACAGTTTCTTAAAGATCCTGTAAGCAAGTAGGTTCAGATTGTCATTTAGCTTCAATTTCTTCAGTCTCACAAGCGGGTCCGCATGCAACAAAATAAATTGTATTTGCCTACTACTCCGACCTTGCCCTGAAAGGATAAGGAAATTGGATAAGAGCGAGAGCTAGACTGACTGTTGGTCCAATGCTAGTGGAGGATTCAGACTGAGGACCCCCCCCAGCGGCGGCTACTCATAAGAAGATGAAGGATTGAAAGAGGACTGATCACCCCTCTGATTTGTGATCTTTTAATAGAAAGAAAAAGCCTTCTCTCAGACTTCAAGGTCAATGAAAGCGGGATTCAGACTGAGGACCCCCCCCAGCGGCGGCTACTCATAAGAAGATGAAGGATTGAAAGAGGACTGATCACCCCTCTGATTTGTGATCTTTTAATAGAAAGAAAAAGCCTTCTCTCAGACTTCAAGGTCAATGAAAGCGGGATTCAAAATGATTGACAGGTACCAAAGCAAACATCCCTTTTCCCCTTGCCTGCCTCCCCATGACGAATCCTTTGTCTACCTGGATCTTCAAAGAGCCTCATAGCAAAAAATTCTCAAGCAGAGAAGCCATTTCTTTCTCTCTCTGATACAAATTCCCATCTCATGAAATTTTCTAAAAAATTTTGATTAATAAAATATAGGGCTGGCCTTTAAGATAGGATTCCATAATTGCTAATTTTTTTTAGGACTCAAAAAGAAAGCAATAAGACTGAATGAAAAGTGGATTTTAGACCTGGCTGACTGACATGTTTACGTCTCATATTGGCTAATGTATTTGGAAGCCCTAGGAACGTCTGTAAAATCTTATTAAAAAACTTTCCAGGGTGGCTGCTGAAAAAAGAGCTAAGAATATGAGGTGGTAGAAATAAATAGAATCCAAATACCAGAAAGACAATAAAAATAAGCGCATTTGGGAGCAAATCAAATATAGTGACCATTAATGAGAGTCAGGTTCAAACAATTCAAGGATTGTAAAGACCATAACATCAAAGTAGAATGCACTGAGCCTATTACCAGTTCCAGGAAGAGCACACCAAAAGAAAGAAACTCTTACTAAAAAAAGCGAATCACATCTCGATCCACAAACTGCCAAAAGCCTTTGTTATTCCATTCCCAGTGGAACGTCAACCTGTTTAACAAACAAAAAACTTGCTGAAAAAGAAACAACCTTATTTTCAAGTGACAGGCAATATCCATTTCAACCTATTATGAAAGATAAATGGGTTAACTGCACAGCTAATTGAATTCCTTTTCGAGGTTGAGTTCATCTTGAAACCGCATTTGCTTCCTAATTAAACTGAGACTAAATCATAATATTAAAAAAACGAAAGACTCCACAGAACATGAATGAATTCAGGTACATCACATCAGGCTTATATGTGCCGGTATCATACCAGTTTCAAGATTCTTGCTAAGCCCTTCTTGTTGCAACATATCCAGTTTCTTCTAAGGTTTCTTGAATTGCTCAAGTTCCTGCTCAACGCTTCTTGTCTAGCTCCGGTCTAGCACTTGTACCAGTCGCCTACCAGATCACGGCTTTGCTCCAATTCTTAAACTGAAACCAGCGATGTCTAATCCAACTCGGCACCTAACCAGCTTGTCAGCATCGTAAGTTTGCCTCAACATTCCCCCTAGAAATAGAATAAGAATGTAAATCTACTTTCATTTATTTATTAGGGATGAGACTTTCTTTTTTTTCTAGAACTAGAATAAGTAAGTATGCTCTGGAGTAAAAGGATTCGAACCTTTGCATGCCGGTACCAAAAACCGATGCCTTACCACTTGGCTATACTCCAAACGGTCGGTTCCTGGGGAGAGGGGGAAGGGAGAAGCAGGGCTCGAAGAAAACGAGCCGTGCAAGGACGCGGGGATATAGCAAGTAAGCTGCAAGGTTTTCCCTTTAGGACCGACTACAACAAGCTCGCGACTCTAATAGAAACTAAGGGTCAGCTCTCTGCTCTATTTGCTTGCAATGCGTTGCCTATCAAAGTCGGCGAACGCTTCCACTTCCACCCCCTCTTGCCCTTGTTACGCAACACGCCAACAAAGAACCTTGGTTCCGTTGCGCCCTGTATTCCGAGGCGACCATTTCGCGCGGTTCGATCCATTTCCCGATCCGCAAAATCCGATAACGTACCTATATGAGTGGGATGGATGGTAAATCATTTGCAGTCTTTTTCGGCTGGACCTAGACACGGAGGTTCGGGAAGTAGCGCATGACAGCATTCACTGGTGAAAGGACTGGCAGCAGCGAGAGCATCATAGTTGACATGGTCGGAGCTACAGTCCCCATATCCGTCTCTACTCTTTCTGTAATTGACTTCCTCCCGCTCCCAACCAACCTTTTCCTTTGGTCTTCCACTAGTGGTCGAGGGATATGAATCTGGATCCCGATCTTGTCTCACGGACTATCCCGTAGTGGTTCTGTGACCGTCAATTGGATCTATTTCTTTCACACGGTCAACTGGCTGGCTGCTATTGATTGATATCAGAGCCCGAGCCTTTGCCCCTTTTTGCATGGTCAACGAGTTATGGTCCACCTCCTATCGGCTACTGAAGCCCGAGTATCAAACTACTGAAAGCGGAGAATACCTCGGTACCTGCTTGATGGTGCTGGCAGATCGACTACTTGGTCTGGGGGGTTCCGTATCAATCCATGGGGGCTTTAGTCATAGCCCCCGCCTCTGCTTTGTTCCCGCTCTAGGCTTAGACCATCCTTCATCAGTGCTTCCTGCGCTTCTGATTATGGAGCTGTACGACCTTCCGGGTCAACGAATGAAATGAAACAACTGCCTCTCCCTCTCCCGTCCATCAAAAAGTGTTATTTCCTCCAGCTCCCGACTCCGCTTCTCCCTCCGATGCCGGTAGATTAATTCATTGACAAAACCCATTGATTCCATCAAAGTGGTGGAGAATGCGCTAACGCGCAACGGCTTTCGCGCTAGTTGCTCAATCCGTTGCTTGTTTGGTGAGAAAATCGCTGATGCGAACTCGGTAGTGCTACTGAAACCACTTTGTGCATCTTCTGTTGCCAGGAAAGAAAGACGTGCTGGGTCAGTCCGGCACGTCACGCTTGCTAATACGGCCCGGCTGCCCCTATACAGAAATAGTTTTCTCGATTGACCGACTTAACATACGCGTTTTCGTTATGGACAAGCTCTCCTTCTGTGCGCATCGATCGACCGACGTAGGGATTTGCATGGGGTGCGCGTCGCGTCGGAGATTGTCAGACAATAAACGTTTCAATGGGTGTAGGTACAGGGGGAGGGGGTGTGGCGTACGCCACTGACTTTCTGGTGTGCAGGATGCACTTCCCACATGATTGTACAGTAGGCGTTGGAGCCCTCATCTGTAGGTACATGGAGGTGATCGCATATGCGGAGCAGCTTCCTTCGAGATGCCTTTGACCCGGGACCTACAGTCAGCACGAGAGCGTTAACATCAAGGACGGAAGGATTCCCATGCATGATGCGTACAACTCTAATCGCGAAGCGAAGTAAAAAAAACAAACCGATGAAAGGAGAGAATGCGGGAGACAGAATGATGTCGGGCCAGCACAAGAAGTCAGACTAAACAACCCATTCGACGCGTCGGGGGTACTCGACCACCGGGAGATAGGGATTTAGTGACTTACCAACCAACCGGACATTGAGGGCAAGACATACCATACAAATCACGGCTTCGGCTGCTGTAGTCCTCTAGCCGAGCCACTACTAGCGTGTGTGTAATTCATGGCAGTTCACTATTTTGTTTGTTATGGAGCTATTCAACCTCCCATAGATGGTAATGGTGCTTCCCCAGCAGCTGTTCCTACTCCTTTGGCTGGTGCCAAATCAGGTGACTTTTAAGTTTAAGCTTGCCCGCTGAACGATGTAACCATGCTGGCAGTACTATGATTGCCTTAGAGCGCAGATGTCTCTGTCCCTAGGAACGTGATGCTTAGGTGCGAGGTGAAACACAAGCAGGAGATCGAGAAGAAATCATACGGATTGCAACCTACAGATGAAGAATCTGCTTCATTGTTCCCACCATCTATATCAGATGTTTAATAAGAATAGGAATCGAATAAGCTGCTGATTGACTGAGGAAGCATTTGAAAAGAAAGGAAGGGTGATGCTTGTTAAACAAAGCAGCGTGTGGGGCCGCCACGTATAGCTGTAGTTTCTGCTGTAGCATCGGTTATTTCCGTTATTGCTGTAGTAGCATCGGTTATTGCTCAGGTTACGAATGACCCAATCTATCTATGGCAACCACCCCTACTTTTAGTAGATAGAGATGCGCACCTAGAAAAGACGGATGAAAGAGAACCAGCCCTTCTGACTTCTTCTCTTGTCTGTCCTTTACGCAAAGCGATCTATGGTCTCAACAAGCCCCGATAGCGTCGGCGAAGTTCAGCACAGTGGTTATCCAGGCAGGGTTTGCTCGGAGTGATCATGATTCGGCCATGTTCGTATCAGTTTATCCTCGAGGACGTGCTATTCTGTTGTTGTATGTTGATGATATCAAACTGACTGGTGATTACTCCGTTACCATATCGCTGATCAAGTGTCGCCTTCATCAATTATTTGCTATGAAGGCGCTGACGCGCCCTAAGCCTTTTCTTGGCTTGGAGGTCGCACATTCTCCTCGTGGATATTTGGTATCTCAGATCAAATAACGTCATGACTTGATCACTCGAGCTCAACTCAATGATGAGAAGACTGTTGACACTCCCTTGGAGCTTTACGTTAAACTCCGTCCGACTGATGGCTCACCATTATCTGATCCGACGCAGTACAGACAGTAGGTCGGCAGTTTGGTTTATCTGACGATCTCTTGCCCAGATGGCTTTTCCTAAGAAAGTCAGCCTTTCATGGCTGCCCCCCGGTCAGTTCACTTTGCAGCAGTTCATCGGATTCTTAGATATATTCGAGTTTTCTCGAGCCGTCCTTTTTTCCGTCATCGTCTTCTTTAGAGTTGCGTGCAACTACTGATGCCGATTGGGCCTTCAGATAGGTGCTCAACTACAGGCTTCTCTATTTTTTGGGGAGACTCTCCACTATCTTGGATGAGATAAAAGCAATAGACAGTTGCTCCTTCCACTGCCGAAGCGGAGTACCGTGCCATGGCACACTACTAGATAGATTGTATGGCTCTGTTGGTGACTTTCTGATCGCGGGTTTCATTTGAAAAACCCCAACGCCATTCATCTTGCGTCAAATCCGGTCTTTCATGCAAGAGTTTCATTTTTGGCCGCTACTACGTTCGTCGAAAACTTCTTGATGGCACCATCATCTCATTACCTTATTTTTTTCCTTCGACTTCGGCTATGACCAATGCCCCACCTAGCTGAATAGGCGTAACAAAGCTACCTGAAAAAGGCAAGGTGTACCTTAAATTGAAATCGACAAATTGCGTTTTGCCAGATGGATTCTTTAGAAAGATTCCCGGATAAAGTTCAGTATAATATTTAGTTAGAATCTAAATAAAGGCGCATACGTGGGCGGGCAGGGGGCCCCACTACTTCTTCATTCAGGGGGGCTAGCCTCATGACTTCCCACTGGGCGAGGGGTGCACCTAACCCACCTACTCACTCATCAATTACGGTGTTCAGCTGACTTGCACAGAAAGACCCCTATTGTTTAGTAATTTGGCGCCCCATCTTTTGATTGACTGTTGTCAACTAATCTTTTCAATGTTCGATTCTACTCTATGTTAGAACATTTCAGTGAATGCTATTTCGATCTAAGTGGTCCTATTCTCTGTCCCGTGCTAGGAAGCATTACTCCTCTTTTCATTCCAAATTCTTCAATAAGACTGATACGATTGATTGGTCTGTGCGTTTCTCTTATTACTTTTTTGTATCCCCCTGTTCCTCGGATACAATTCGATCCTTCTACGGCCAATTCTCAATTTGTGGAAAGCCTTCGATGGCTTCCTTATGAAAACATCCATTTGTATATGGGTATAGACGGTCTTTCATTATTCTTCGTGATATTGACCACATTTCTGATCCCTATTTGCATTTCAGTGGGTTGGTCTGGTATGAGAAGTTTTGGGAAAGAGTATATTACAGCATTTCTAATTCGTGAATTTCTAATGATCGCCGTGTCCTGCATGCTGGATCCTCTACTATTCTATGTTCTTTCCGAAAGCGTGCCAATCCCTATGTTGTGCGGAGCTGAGCATCTTCTATTCGCTGGGATCAAGCTTTTCCTCTGCAGGGGCCTTGTGCAGTAAACCCCCTACGGGCGGTCCCCCGTCGTCGTAAAGTAGTAAAGGTCCCCGCGAAGCTTTCGGGAAGAGGGGTAGTCTTGTGCGTAAGCATAGCATTTCTGGTCGAACCACCGAACCACACATCTTTTTTTGGTGGGAGGGTACTCCGAGTAGTGGGTACCTCGTAGGACCTCGACCCGCCTACTCAGGTCTTGTATGGATATGCAGGAAGGGGTGCTCCTAGGTGTGTGTAGGGGGTGTGTTTGTTCGCGAGAATGGATTCCTCGTCAAGTCAGGGGGGGGTGTGGACACACTTGCGCGAATTCGGGTAACGGCTACAAGGGATAAAAATAAAGGAAACTGTACCCGACCAGGGATGGACGTAAACTCGTAAGCTACCGAGGGTAGGGATAATCGTCCAGGTCTTATTGTTTAAAAAAAAAGCCGCCCCGCCACAGCAGGCAGGTTAGTTCCTCTGTCGTTGCCGGAGAGTTCTTGGCGAAGAGACCTTAGGATAAGTTGCTAAAACAAACGGAGGGGAGGATCGACCCGTTCAGTAGAATTCCGAAGAAAGACGCAGCTGGTGGAGACATTTCTTTGGCCCCCTTCCAAATAAATGCGGGCAGGGTAGAGCTCGGCAGAGGGTTCGAGAATAGGGTCCTGTCCTAATAAAGAAAATCAAGATAAATAAAGGGGCGGGTCCCTTTATGCATGCATCTTCGTACAAGTGGAGGCCGGAAAGATCAAACCAATAGAACCGCTCACATCACAGTAGTCGTAGTTGCGTAAAGGCCGTCAGTCGAGGGGCGACCATAACATAAGGCAATGACTTTCACGGATCTCTCTCTATCTATAGATATAACGAACGGGCGGGTTCGAAAGGTAGGGTTTTTTACGGTCGGGTCCCCTACCACTAGTCCGGCTAGCCTTCTTCGCGCAGGAAGCAGGCCGGGCCCGACGGGCGGGCATCTCCCGCAACGCAAGCTGCATTGTTCGCCACCACCCGAGAAGCAAAAGATTCGAGAGTCAAGGCGGAAAAGACAAGCATAGTGGTCTAATGACAAGGGCCGACGACGGAAGCTCGGGACGGAGCCGTATGATGCGGAAGTCTCACGTACGGTTCCCTGAGAAGGGAGTGGCTACCCACTGGAGCTTCGACCAACCACCACCGGTCAATTTCGCTTTGGGGCCACCCCTGACTCTACCATCATTATAGGGGTATGGGGCTCGAGACAAAGAAAGATCAAGGCAGCATATCAGTTTTTCCTATATACTTTACTTGGATCCGTTTTTATGCTATTAGCTATTCTGTTGATTCTTCTCCAAACAGGAACCACCGATTTACAAATTTTATTAACCACAGAATTTAGTGAGCGGCGCCAAATCCTTCTATGGATTGCCTTTTTCGCCTCTTTTGCCGTCAAAGTGCCTATGGTACCAGTTCATATTTGGTTACCCGAAGCCCATGTAGAGGCACCTACGGCTGGATCCGTCATCTTGGCAGGAATTCTTTTAAAATTGGGAACCTACGGGTTTTTAAGATTTTCAATACCCATGTTTCCCGAAGCGACACTTTGTTTCACTCCTTTCATTTATACTCTAAGTGCGATTGCTATAATATATACTTCCTTGACCACTTTAAGACAGATCGATCTTAAGAAGATCATTGCCTACTCCTCAGTAGCCCATATGAATTTGGTGACTATTGGTATGTTTAGTCGGGCGGCGGCCGTTAGGTCACCTATTTTTAGTTATGGACACACAAGCAAGGCCAAAACATGTGTGCCGGGCGTGCGACCCATCAACCTACTAGCAATAGGGGAAAAAACTTAGCATGTCGCAACAGTCGATTCGAGGCGTCAGCAAAACACCGCCGTCTGTTCCTAAAACAAAACCCCTTAGCGCCCCGGGACGGGAGTGGGGGACGGCCCTACGCAGACAGCAGCAGCACCGGCTCTACGAAGTCCGAATCGAATCTTTCGGTTGGCTTTCCCGTGAATAAGAATAGTTGGGCGCGGCGAAGCGAGCGCTTCTAGCTGTTTCGCTTGCTTCTTTCTTATTGTGGCGGCTATTATGGCGTGGCTGAAATGAACGAAAAGCGAGATGAACCTTTCAAATCGATTGATAGATGGCCTGATCTGTTCTGATAGATCGAAAGGGAATCTATCAATAATAAGGGTTGACCTCTTTCTATCTATTGATGATACAAGATATCTATCTATTCTGGATCCATCATAAATAAATCGATATGTATCTGATGGAGTCTACATCGTATGTAGAGCGCCCAAGCGCTGGCCTGCTCAGTTCTATTATCCATCGGTCCAATGCACTGGCTCATCTCATGGAGGGAAAAAGCAAATGTAGTTAGTTGTCTTGTTGTTGTTCGCCGCCTCGACACATTCCCCGGCATCGTCCCACACAGAAAGAAAGAGCGTGGAGCCCCGGCCCGACCTGTAAGTCCGCTAACGTAAAGCGAGGAGTTGAGCCTGAACTGGCGAACCGAAGTGACTTTCGTAACCATACTTCCTACAGCTAACACGTGTCCAGTCCAGCGGGAACGCGCTGCGCAAACGAACGTGAGCTGCTATACCGAATCCCCCGCAGGCCATCGGGGACCTAGTGGTAAGGCCATGATCCGCAGGGGAAGGGATCACTCATTCTTCTATTGGGGACAGGTGCACGAACGACAACTCCAAACGTCAGACATCCGCCGCCTATACCTACCGTTTAGGTGGCACCAGCGAGATCCAGCTAAGGTAAGGAACTTCGTGTCGCGGCTGCTCCACTCCGCTGCGGTCTTTTGAACTGAACTTCGTTGCCTTCCCGCGCGCGAAACGAATGGGCGCTGTGTCGTGGGTCAGTTTTGGGGCGGGGGGCAGAGAGAGACCAGAAGAATGATTCATTTGGATCGACGAGCCATTTCGCGAATCAATAGAATGTCTCTCTATCCATATCTATTCTATCTTTATATGACGGGCCATAAAAAAAAGAAGTATTTTTTTTTATGGCATGTGAGATGATCGCGCCTAGTAGCCACATATCAGCTGCGCTCAATATGCGGGATTTCCGTTGGATCAGATCTTTCGCTTTGACGAATTTGGACCTAGCGAAAAGGACTCTAAGCCTTCGCGCAAACAAGCAAAGTAGAAGCAAGACGAGGAAGCGGAGCTGTCGTAGAAGCAGTAGCTTCCCCCGACAATATACAATACAACAGTAGCGACCATGAATAAAAAAGCCCCTAGTTTAACGAGTTCGCAGCTTTTCCCGGGCCGGAGAAGGGCAACTACTTATTGATTGATCGCCTTTCTTTGATATGTGTTCAATTTAGTACAATACAAACTACAACTAGATCAAAGCGGAAGGGCCACTCACTATAGAAGCTATAACTAGCCTAGCCCTAGCCAATAGTATAGAGTTTAGTAGTCGGCCAAACCCCCATGCTCACGACATGTTCTTGATATTGATTGAGTTGGAGGGAGTCAGAGACTACCACGGAATCCTTCCATAGTCACCCCGGTGACCTTCGTCACCAAAGCGTCACGACAGTTTCCAAGACCCCTCATATAATCTCCAGTGGGGATCAGTCGGAGCGCGTAGGAATGCCGACCACTACATAAGCCGCTGGCGGAGAAAGCTCGAAGAGCTTCCCTTCATTCGCTTCGCGGGAGTCGCACACAGCACATAGCTGGAAGTCAGAGGGCCCGTACTACCTGCCTAACCCTTCGCTCCGAGGGACCGTAGAACGGAAAGCGCCTTCTAAACAACTCGGCAGAAGGGAAGGGGCCTATGTATTTGCATGACCCCTGCGGATTTGACCCTACCTACACCCGGAGCCAATCCCCTAGCGGTCCTGCCACCACGCCGCAGAACAGGAGCTCGTGTGGAACCTTGGATTTCTGGCAGCGGTGGAAGGTATAAAAATATTACGGCCGCATAACATAGGGGCCTACGCTAAGGTCGGCCAAAATATGGACACCCGAAGGGCCCGGCGCGCACAATCCTATCCTATCTGAGCCCGTCATTGCATGCACTTCGGACAGCCGCCCGTAGCATCATAAAGAGCACCTCCCTTTTGAGCAAATGGAACGGTCTTTATTTGTGTTGTTGGTTGGTCTTTCTCAACGTGGTCTATAGCACGAAAAACCATTCTTTACAAGATAGGGCCGTTCACATGAAAGAAAAGCAAAAATCCATTCTTCATGGTCGGGCGCATTTCTCCAAATCCTCCAGGATCACAAGTGGAACGCTAAGCAAGGGTGGGGAGGCAGCGAGCTCCGCGTCGAACAGAAAGAAGCAAGCAGGGGTGTTGCCGTAGCGCGCCCCGGAGAGCAAGCGTAGGCAACCAAACAAAAAAAGGCTACAAAAGTAGCTAGCTAGCTAAGCTGGCTGCCTTTTCTAGCGCGCGTACTCTTCTGTGGAGTCGCACGGAACGAGCCTTGTCTTCCCTCCAACGACTAGCTCCCTTTTCTTGTTCCGGTCACCCTTCTCTTGCCGTGGAAGGACTTTTGCCTGTGGTGTGGTCCAACCCGTGGGCGGAGTCGCCCTCATCCCCTCATTGCTCAGTGCTCCCTGCAGCTTCGCTGGGCTTTACCCGCGTGGACGCGGGCTTCTATTCTATAAGAGAATGAAAAGCTCTCTCTTTACAATAAAACGCGAACTGCGCGGAGCCCACCCTTTTTCGTTTTCTGCCGCCACTGGGTGGCCGCTGGGGAAACACAGCCCGGCCGCCGGCCGGGAATAAGTACCTACCCCTCCCGAGGGAGCAGTTGAGAGGTTCCATATGCCGAGCCGAAGGGCAGAACTTCAGTGCGTGATCGTAGTATGTCACCTCGTCTCGTCCTCGCAGCATCGAAGAGTACCTATGCACTATGTTCCGGTTCACCGATAAGGAAGATAGAGTTGGGGTGGGGGTCTACGATGTGATACTATAGTATGCCCCGGGGAGAAAGATGCGCAACTCAAAACGGAAGCAGGAAGCGTGTTGTCAAAAATATCGGAGGTTACCAGATCTCTGAGACTACCATCGATCCGACAGAGCGGAACAACCAGAAAAAGAAGTGGAGTTAGAAAGCCGTATGATAGGTGGTAACTATCTTGTACGGTTCGGGGGGTAAGCGGCGTACTCCGGGGGAATATTAGGCTCTATCGAACATACAGGGAATTGGAGGTAGCATTTTACTTATGTTAAGTCATGGACTGGTTTCTTCAGCCCTTTTTCTATGTGTTGGTGTTCTATATGACCGACATAAGACTCGACTTGTTAGATATTATGGAGGTTTAGTGAGCACCATGCCGAATTTCTCTACCATTTTCTTCTTTTTCACTTTAGCCAATATGAGTTTACCCGGCACTAGCAGCTTTATCGGGGAATTTCTAATCTTAGTAGGAGCTTTCCAAAGAAATAGCTTAGTAGCCACATTAGCAGCGCTTGGGATGATTTTAGGCGCGGCGTATTCCCTTTGGCTATATAATCGTGTGGTTTCTGGAAATTTAAAACCCGATTTCCTCTATAAATTCTCCGATCTAAATGGCAGAGAAGTTTCCATATTTCTACCTTTTCTTGTTGGAGGGGCGACCGTCCGTTGAACTACCAAAAAAGGGTAAACCAATGTGATCATAACATTGTAGGTGCTTGCGATGGGACGGATGCGACTTCCCTCATAAGTAATGGGTGGCATAGCCCGTAGCAGAAGTCCCCTTTTTTTATCCATTTCTTTATTACCCCAGAGGGGCCCGCCCTGGTGGGACCGAGAGAAAGAAAGGACGGGGGGGCGACCATGCATGGCACTTCTCGACCGTGTCTCCGAGGGACAGTTGAACGAGCGACTCATGAATGCTGCCGGGGCGGACGAGCCAATAACTCGAACGTGTTCGGTCAGTTTTTTGAGCAAGAATCACAGCGTTACCTTACCTTCACCATGATACGGACTCCAAGTTCTTATGGCAGAGCACGAGGAGTTTCCTTCAATATGATGATGAGAATGGAAACCAGAAGCACGACTGGGTCTTCGTAGTCCGAGATCATACTTATATATCAGTCACAGTAACGTAAGCATGAGACTTTTTGGTAGTACCGGTGAACCAGATGGCCGCGGCGAGGGAATCTGGGACGGAGGACTCGTAATATCTCTATAGATCTGGCAAAAGCGAAAGACCCCTAACGTCAGGGGCTGACCACTGAGCTCACTCAGGCCTCGCTGGGCGGGCCAGAGTGGGTGCGAGCTGGAATTGCCATAGCTTATGGTTAGAGCAATAGGAAAGGGCCCAGCGGAGAGAACAGTCAGGATAACGAGCGCGGAGCCCGCTTGGCAGGCAGCAGGAGCTGTGGGCAAGTGCTTGCTTGGTAGGCCAACAGCCCTGTGAACCGGGCGGGGCACTCGACGAAAGGGGGCACACTGAGCAAGTACGAAAAATTGGACCCGCGGAGCTTTCAAAAAGAAAAGCAAGGACCACTACGGGAGGTCGAACCACGGACCGGAGGTAGTAGAACGTGATCCGCACCGGTCAATATTGGATCAAACAATAGGGGACCGTAGCACTGACCTTTATTTTTCAAGACAATAGGTACTGTTCCCTACCGAGACAAGGGACACTCTCAACGGATCCTCCACGCCCTGGGCATACCATAGTTCTTCCGTGCGTCTTTATCGTGGCGGAAACAGAACAAAAGGGAAAGACCCGGCCGACTCGCCCGGGCCTCGAGGGCGAGCCATACGAGAGTGAGTCGAATTCTGTTTACGTTCTCGGTTTGGTTCGGGCCCCTCTCGATCTTTTGCGTATAAGGGAAGGGGGAAGGAGTCTAAATCTATGGACATTAATGAACCACCATTGATGGACGTTGCACATGACACGATCAATTCGACTCGACGGTCCGGTGCTAATAGAAGTCGCTTACTCTCCGTCTAGCGAAGGTGCCAGGGCTGGGCTTTTTTTTTGTAGTAATAGTGGGCGGGTCTCATGAGATTTCATCTATGCCGGCCGTCGGAATCAAACGAGGGTCGAAGGACCATTCGATTCATTAAGGGGGACGGCCCATTTGTAAGGCGGGGGGGCCTGAATGAAGAGCGGACCAGACTCTTCTTTGTTTCAGCTGCTCCCACGCACGCAGACCGGAAGATCTCAGTTGTCCTGGACTAGACAAGTACGTAGAGATCTTCGTGGAACCGGGGAGGGAGTCTCAATCGATCTTTTCTAGGATTCCAACTCACGCCACGCACGAAGATTTATCTATTGATAGAGTTAAGGGCTCGGCTCCCCCGACTCTAAAAGGTTAGGTTACTACCAGCTTGCCTCTACGGAAGAGGTGTACTTTGTACTGTCTGGAGGTCATATAGATCGGAACCCGGAGCGAGTTGAACGAAAGCCTTACCCACTGCTACAACTACTGGCGCTTCAAAGGGCTTAGATTCTATTCTAAGGTAGGGGTGTCAGCCGTGAAAGCCTTTGGTACTTTAGTAAGGCGAGCAGCCCTTAAACAAAATAAAAGGCGCGACCATCCCCCTTCCCCTATTTTTGCATTTCATTCTCTATTTGGCCCGCCTCATGAAAAATGATAGGCCTATTGATTCGAAGTAAGTACGAAAGGGTCGGTCAATAGCATAGCTCTTTTTTTTTATCCTTTCGAAGGAAAGGCCTTCGCATTCTTAATCTGGTAGGGCCGGACGGCTTTGTTTGCCCTAGCTTGGCGAATCGCGCCCCTGACCGTTCTCGCGAAGTCTTTGCAACGGCTGGGAAACCTGTCTACGAAGCTAAGCATATTGCCACGCCGACCATCAAATACGAGATTGGGCCCCTTCTCAAAGATGGAATGGCCCAGCCCAATAAAGGAAGGTTAACGTACGCGATGCCTTCCATTTGTACGAATCGCGAACATACCACGCACGACCGGACGTAGAGCCAAAATTCACTGGCAGACCGAGTCGGGCGCAGGTGCCAGATCCTCAAAGTAAAGTATCGATCAGCCTAGTGTACCAACCACGTGGTACGACGGGCACTCAAAGACCTGGCGAATGAGGGCCCACCCCACCCAAGAGCGCTTATGTCATATGGGAACTCTTGGCTGGAAACAATCCTTATGGTTTTGATATCCGGTTAGAATAATAAGAAAGAATCAAAGTCCAGGTTGGTTGGTGAGCCTAGTGATAGGAGACTATCTAGCTTGGTTCGGAGAGCACTTGTTGGGTTTCAGATTCGTTTTTTGCTAAATGTTACGGCCTAAATGCTGAACTATTGACCCTACTTGTTCGGATGGGTGTTCACCCCAAAGTGTTCCCGGACTGCATGCATACATCCGTAAGTAACTTAGTGCAACATGGCAAATTTCATTGAGAGGAATCAGCAAAGAAAAGAAATCTTCTCCGTCTCTCGCAGGCACTGGACTTGGTACCCCTAGCGCTCGCACTTGTTACTTAGTATTCCTCCGGGGTATACTCGACATTTAGTTAGCCCGTCTTGGGCTCCTACTCTTCGTACAAAGGGGATTCACTTCATACCTTTTGATTTGTTGTTGCTTATCCAATACATTTCTTTCCTAGCTTAGAGAAGAGGAGGTGAGCAAGAACCCTGCGTAGTCAGAAAGGAAGGAATCCTAGTGACGCATACAAATAAGACAAGAGAGGAGTAATATAATATCTAGTTTGCTTATCCTTCTCTCTCTCAGGTACGCACCACCTATTTGACCTATCCCGGCAGTGGGCACGGACACACTTTCCCTAAGAACAACTCTTCTATTTTACATAAACTCTCTAGTTGAGTTCTGCTTGAACAAGAAAAGAACACAAATAAACTCATACATCAGTAGGCGCGTAGCGAAGATCCATCGGTTGACAAATCCACTATATATGAGACATCATAAGCCTAGTCTTCGCTCTCTATTAGAAATGAATAAATAAACAGTAGGTGACCGCAACCAAGAATTCACTTAATAAACCAATACCTAGACAGAAACTCTTACCTAGCCACATTAGACTTTTCCTATCTCATCTATAGGTTAGTGACCTGCTTGACCAACCTGTTTACAAAAGGCATTCCTCATTTTCTGCTTACAAAAGTGCTAGTGGAGTTAGACTTGCCCATAAGAAGAAGTGCCAATGCCCTATGGTAGTACTAATAGGGCTGCTTCCCTTATAGATAAACTCCGCCCTCATGCCTATGTGGTGAAAACTAAATCAAGTCATATCTAAACTAGGCAGCAAATCCTCATCTATCCCAGGTAAAGCCCCACTTGTGATTTGACCTAAGAACTACTACTTATAGAAATTCTTTTGTTTAGTGCCCGCCCCTACTTTGACCCAAGAAAGACCTATCTCAGGCAGAGCTGTATTCGGTATATCATATGCCTATCCCCGGTAGCTAGATTACGTACAATAACTACTACTCTCCTAACTGCTCTACTTACTACTCTTACTTATTAAACATTTTCTATTTACTACCCCTGCTTTCCATAGTATTTTCCTGAGTCACAATCCCTATTCTCATAAGAAAGCAATGTTTCCTTGGTTAGTGATAAGAGAACAGATAAGAGTGGAGAGTTACCGAAGTGACCTGCTACTCCATATCGGCATATAGGAAAGGTCAAGAAGCAAATCCCAATGCCCTAATGTTAACTAATGCGTCGTTTCCACTACTCCTTATCCGGCGCCCTACAGGAAAAGCAATGACCTCCTAGTCCGGCAGCTGCTTTCCCGCTGCGCGCGCGCCTTCTCCAAGAAGAAATAAGACTTGGTGTCAATATGGCTTTTGTCTAGCCTTGACCCGGCCTTCATCACTCCCGCTGCGTAAGACTGATGTACATTAGCAGCATGATGTACTCTCTATAAGCTACTAGGAAAGGGTGGATCTCTTTACTTTCTAGTTTGAGAGAGGTTTCCTACTATATCTATATCTATCGTAGCATAGTTTTTTCTTCCTGGTTCAGGCCGCTAAGGTTGGGAACAGAGCCAATTAAGGTGCTACATCTGGCTAAATACTGCCTGTATGTGTACCCGTATTGCCTCTTCCTTTGCTTAGTGCACTCGCACCAGAGCTTCAATGTTGATGTGCTTTGTAAAATCTCTATAGCTTACTTGCCTTAAAAACCACTCTTGCTTCCTAGCCTCAAAGAGCACCCATTGTACGAAGCCTCTATCCGTTGTTTAGTCCCCGCCTGCCCTTCTTGCATATGAGGGAATAAAACTCACTAAAAGTGTAGCCAGGATAACTTGATTTTCTTGTCCCAGCTCTCCTTCGGGAAACAGATTACGCTTTCACGTATAAAATGGAAGGTCTTCGCTATATATAAAAGAGCTCTTTACCCTTGGCAATAGAGCAGCGCCTACGTACAGTACCTTTTATCCTTTTTTTATTCCTTTACTATTATGTATGTGGGTTTACATAACTATTTATGTTATGAGCACAGGGTTTTTTTAGAATGTCAAATTTGGATAGGACCTTTTCAAAGGTTTACTACGACTCACATCGACCAAGAAAGATGTCCCATCAGTTAATTCAGATAGTAAGCAAGAACTAGGTGGATTCAAACAATATTGTTCAGTTCTTTTAATAAATAATAAGACCTTTTTTTTGATTTTGTTCAATAGAGCCAGATCCCTTCCGGCCAACCTAAAGAAAGCCATATGAACCGCTATTTAGTCCTTGAATGAAGAAAGGTAGTAATTTCATCTAATTGCATTCCATCGAACTAAGGAAGGTTTGGGATTTCAGAAAGGGATTTAGCCTTTTCAAAAAAGAAGCTCTGTCGCTCTCCTAGTTGCTAAAGAATCCGGAGCTCTCTACGCAGCTCTTTCCTCTCAGGTCTTTTCATACTTGTGAACTTGAAGCCAGAAGCTTGATTTCTTTGCAAACTGCGAGGCTTCTATCTAGATGGTTAGGTCACAGGAGCTTTGTGGAAGAAATGGATTTATAGTAAAAGCTACTGCAAGAGATTTCCAATTGGGTAGATTAAGCCTAACCTGTTAAAATCTCTTCATGGGGCACTCGCATAAAAACGTCGGGCTGGCTGCTCTTTATTGTAGGGCTGGGCAGGGCTTGGAGGGAACTAATCTGAGCACTCAACATTGTATGGAAAAACCTCTGGAACTTCAAGTGCTTTCAAGCAAACCCTCTTTGTTACTTCATCCGCGCTAGAAGAGCTATTTTAGAACGCGATATGTAGAAACGGAATCCATGATTTAGGTTCAACAGATTAAAGTGGAATTCCGCAAGTTCTCTCATATAATTATATGATCAGATGATCGTCAACTCGGAAAATTAGCGAGCGAAGTGAGGATTTAGACGTAAAACCTAGAAATTTTAGGCAATGAAGGAATCCGATAGATACGATTAGATCAAAATAGGCCTCAACGTGTCTGATAGATTCTTATAGGCTACACGAGAGAACGCTTTTTATAGCAGACTTAGACGTCTAAGTACGATTCAACCTATAAGGATAGATAAATATAGGCGAGCGTCTGATAGACTTACTTGAAAGAAAGGGCCTACCTAGTGCTTGCATTTCGGGGTAAAGTAGCTTTCTCCGGCTCAACAAGAACTGCCTGCAAACATGGAATGCCTTGCTCTGCCTATGAATAGTATATGCCTTATCCCGCTAGCCAGATCTCTACCGTCTTATTGATCGAAACCTAGGGATACTTATTTCTTTTCTTGATGATTGAAAAGCTAGTTTGAATTCGTTGATCTGCCGATACCGGTGTATGCCCCATTTCAATGGCCAGCGAGCTTGTGTATTACTTTTGCAAATGATAGTGAACGGCAGCGTATCTCTTTTATTTACTTCTGTTGATGTCTCGAACTGCTTAGCGGTTAGTTAAGGATAGCCATGCTATTGTCCATTCCGTCTAGGCGCTATTGTCCAATTATAGTACAGTGTCAGTTAGGACGGGCCTGCCCCTGCTTGCTTCCTAGAGAGTAAGAGATGGATGTCCTAGAGAGGGGGACTATTTCTTCCGAGAAGTGCAAGATGGGGAATAACCTATTGATATCGCTGACTCAAGATAGAAAGGAGCCTTATTTCGAGAAGCTACTGCAAGCTAGGTTGATTGTTTTGGGCACAAAGCCTTGCTCTCCCCAATCATGGTATAATAGTTGGGCGGCTAGAAAGGCATGACTCAACTGCTGCAAACTTATCAGGATTGTACCTACCGTGAAATTCGTGCCGCATGGCAGTCTTGCATGTAAAAGGGCCTGTGGTGGTGGTTATCTATCAGGCGGGAAGCGCCAAGCCTATCACGCGGGAAAGACCCCTAACCAACCACCAACTTACCTTCCAACCAAGCCCTTCGATCCCGCGCAGCTGCTGGGTATATAATCTCGGTCCTCCCCTTACTTTGAAGCCTACAGCTCCACAATTCGTTTTCCTAATGGCAAGAATCCAAAAGATACTGTTTTTTCTTTTTCTTGTCTTTTTTCTGCTTTTTCATGGCATCGAAGCTACGCGAGGGAAAGCGATGCTGCCCACTCTGCCGCAAAAGGGGGCGGCTTTCTTCTTCCCCAAAATGACAGTTCCGTCATCAGGGCCCAGCATGCAGCAGAATTCCGTGGAGAGGCTGCGTTTTAATGCAAAGCGCCTTGTGCCATCCGGCGCTAATCTTCTACATCACTAGGTTAGCGGGACCTGAAGAAAGACTAAGTCCGTCTGTCGAAAGCTCAGTTGTTGGTTTGGTGATACTAGTGCTTTCTAGTGTTTGAGTTGTTCAGGAGTCGTTATAAGTCAGATTACCTCATTGTAACGCAGGTGTCCCCTGCTTTCCTTATTTCTTTTTTCTTGTATGAACTTTGGCTTTCTTAATAAAGCTGGGCGTCTATCCTGAGTGTGAGCATTCATAGTTGTGAACTTGTGATACTATTGTTTAACTTGCTGCAAAGACTACTTTTACTTGCAATTGGTTCATAAAATGGTCTGGTGCTTTAGGGGGTCTGCTCCCACAATTACTTAAGATCTAGTGCTGTTCTAAAGTCTAAACCAAGGAGCAAATGAAGAATTATCTGTAGTTAGCAGTTGTGTTTTGAGAAGAGTACTTCCTTATCTGGAGATTCTAGACATTAGTTATCTGGGGAAGTTCACTAATGAACACAGAAAAGTGATTAACCTAATGAATATTCTTATATCCTTGGTTTGTTAGCAGTTCTGGATTTTTAAGCCCTTTCTTTGATTAAATAAGAAAGGACTACTTGGAAAGCGACACAGACACTGGTACATCAGGAAAACCTTTAGAACTCACCGTTCAACTTGATCTTCGCAGGAAAAAGCTTCTTCTCTATTAAGACAAAATATCAATAAATAGACCAGCCAGCCGAGTGAACAAAGCCAGCCACAGCTTCTCTCTTCCTTCTAGCTCACGGGGAAGGAAGAAAAGACTTTTCTTATTCCAAGCCAGCTACGGGACAAGTGAAACGGGCAGTTAGTTCAGTGAGGACAGCAGTTCCAGCAAAGACAGTGGAATGCCTTGGTAAAGCTGTTCATTCTCAACGGGAAAGGATTTCTCTATTGCAACGGGGCTAGTTTCAACAAGGTGAGCAAAGCTAGATACTTAGGCTTGTCCAGTTGTTCCACCAACCCCTGCTCCCGACCCAGGTACATTCTTCTTGGCAGCTCAAGACCTTTCTTGTTCCTTGCTCCCGTGGATCGATACTAGTTACTTACCTTTAATCTTAGCTTAGTGTCTTTTACCTAACCTACTCGCTCGCCGAGCTTTTTTTATCTTGGTTATTGGCTTTTTTACTCAAGTTAGAGCTTTTCTTTCCTGGCTTTTTCACTCGAGTTGTTTAATTGTTCGCTTGGCTTTAGCTCATTTTTTTGTCCATTTCTTCTCTTTACAGATCCCCTCGAAGTAGGAAGAAGAATGGCAATGAAAAATAATAGCAATAGAATATTTTCTGACGCAGATGGTATTTTCATTTTTTCAAGTGCTATTGCCTGGATGGTGTTCTCGGTATCGTTTTCTTCAAGAAGGGAAGGAATCGGGGGGATAGAGTTCCGGGCAAGACTGTTTGGCTCTATGTTCAGGAAAGGAATGCCCTCAGGGAAGAAAGAGGAAAGTAGCATAGCAGAGAAAAGAATCTCTGTTCTCAGTCTAAGTAAGCCCGTCCTAGCAATAGTGGCTGAAGCTGGTCTCGATCTCGAACTCAAACTGATGCCTAGCTGCCTCCATCTCCGCTTCCTTCTACTACCAGCGTGCGCTCATCCCTTGCTTGTTCTTTCAGGACTGAGTATGATGAAATATTTTGAGATCTGACTTACTTTAGTCCGTATCGTCGGTCTACTTCTGACAAGCAAAAGGCATAATATCCCCAATGAGTCAGGAATAGAAGATGCCAACGTGTTGAGACCGACCTAAAGATCTTGTCAAACAATACAGGCTTTCTTCCAAAGAATATCCCACTTTGTTGGCTGGCCTGGAAAATCTTCCTAGCCTTGACTGTCGTTGCGTTTAACGAGCTTGACAAAACTACCTCCCCGCTTCTCAAAACAAGGCAGATTAAGGGGGAATGCCATCTTTTTCGTAGATAGTCTGAGTTCGAGCTACTGGACTGGCTTCGGCTTCTTCCTTCGAGTTAGAGTGCCCAATGCTAATATTCTCAAATGCCTTAACCGTAATGGGAGTGGCACATTCGTTTAGACTTCATCCTATATACGCTTATGGACAGGCAGAAATGAACGGATACCATTCTCCAGAGATAGTAGCTTAATTAGCTTAGGTTTCAATCCTAACGCACGAGAAGCAAAACGAAAAGCATGGGACTTCCAGTACGATAGGGCCGGACCTCAATGGTCCTTTATGTCTGAAGCGGATGTGGGCGTGGTCAACCGAATCTGAGCCGTGTGCACTGCCAGGCGTCGGAACGCTAATCGGAGCACATAGAGTGGGCGGTGGCAAAGCAGTCATCGCGCGTGTGTGTATCTCTCCCCGAGAAGAGGCGCATGGGGTAGCGAGGCAAATCGTGTTTCATCAAATGTGACATGTCTTGAGATGAGTTTTTTCTGCGTGCGGGGATCATAACAGCAGTACCCCTTGTGCTGATCACTATAGCCAACGAAAATACATGACTTTTTTCTCAAAGGATTGACTTCGGCTCCTATTATCTTTGTTTACCAATCTTCAAATTGGTGAATTGGTTAATAGGAAGTGCGCGCTAGCACGCTTCATATTTCTAGTAACAAGGGCCGTTGCTTGTTTGGTCGTTAGATCAGAGGGCGCTCATCCCTTGCTCGGTCCCTGAAAATGAGATAACATAGGCTTTTGATATTTGCTCTGTCAACAAGCCCTGGTTCAATCCCTGCTTCTTCCAGGCCTTATCCCGAAAGAGGTCAACAATTCTCTTGTGTAAAGCCTTTTGTTCACTGGTCTTCACTTCAAGCAATTCCTTTAGTCCAAGTCTGCTGCAATTGGTAATAGGGGATAAGCAATTGGTGGTCGTAGGCTCACTCACCTCTAGCTCTTTTTCTTTGCGATGACCCCGTCCTTGTATCCGTCCTCTAGCATCTATCTTCTCCTGTATGTAGCAGCAGTGGCATTCGACTTTGAAGTACCAGGAAAGGCAGATAAGTTTAGCCTCAATAGAAATATCTTTTTAGCCTGAAGTTGGCTTACTTAATTCCTTTGAGCTTCCCCTTAGTTAGTTTTCCGGTAAGCTAATACGGGCGCAGGTCTAGTTAACGTTCAAGCAGAATCCCCATCAGACTCTCGTTTGTTGGTTGGGATGGGATCTTAGGAGAGAAAGGAAAGCCCTGAAACAAAGTGAGCCTACGGGAGGGTGTCAAAATGCCTCAAAGCCTGTGAAGCAAGTTCTAAAGAAAGTTTGAAAGCTCACTGCGGAAAGGGTTTTGACCAGCTAGTCAGATTGCCCCATTACGGGTGTGTTACGCCAGAAAGTTCCTCAATCCTGTGCCTGTTCCCGAGCGAGTCAGTCCCATTTCGATGACGAACGACACGATCCTCCATAGAGCTTCCCATTTTACATTTCTCCATCGCGAGAGATTCTCTCCAGCCACAGGTTCCCCAGTGGTACGTCCGGGGTCGGTTCAATCAGTGCGCTATCAGTCCAGTACCATTAGCTCTCCAAGGGTAGCAATCCATTCTTTCCGGGCAAGCCAGTTCAGTTCCTTTCTGGTAACAAGAGGGCTATCAGTTATAAATTCAAAAGAGAGGGAACTTGCTTAGCAGGCGTACGAGACCAAATCTTGTTTTGCTTACGGGCTGTAGCTACCGGGTCCGAAGGAGGCTGATCGTGAATCAATTCCATCTGTTTCATCGCACTACTTTATTTCTGTCATATACCTTCTTGGAAGAATGTAGATTGCATTCATCGCAGGGTCATTTCCTGAAGGAGGGTTGTACCAGCTCTTCGTCATCATAAATAGCAAACCAATCCTTGTTTATTACTCAGCTTTTTCATTCTATAATTCTTAGTTAACCATTTCATTCTATTTCTTCTGTGCGTTACGTTCATTATGCTGTTTCCAAAACCTATCACTTATACCAGTGCAGATCTGATTTATGTGCATCCCTCGCAGTGACTACTATTCTTGTGTACAAACCTATGGTGGATAAACCTCTATGGTGCATGCATATCTGTTTTGCCTAACTTGTCTTAGTCATTCCCACATTATTGATTCGAAACTCTCAATGCCCATTGAGTCATCATATCTCGACCGAGCGGAACCAATCAATTCAATAGGATAGGATAATCAATATGTTCTACTATGGAAAGTCCCTATATACCTCAGCTTGTTCGATTGAGCCGATACCGAGCCCTTATCTTTTCAGAAGATGTGCAACGAAGGATACCCTTTGCTTTTGGTTTATTTTCAGTCAACCAATAGTAGATACTGGAGGAGGTGGTATTAGTGAACAATTAGTTGATTTGCAATACCCTTAGCTTTTATTTCACTTCGAGGGAAGACCTTACTTTCGTTCCAGCAATCGCTTAAGGATGAAAGTCCGTCACATGGTGCAAGAAAAGCTTGTGCGAGAACAGACCCGTCTCTACGAAAAGAGACCTTGCTGCTTCCCCGTATGGGGTATATTCCTTTTTAGCTATACTCCACCCTATCTCTGCTTCTTCTATATCTAATGATACCTTAGCCGGAGACGAAAACGACTACGAGGAAGAAAACGAATGAGGGCGGATTTCCTTTAGCCGGTGGTTGCTACCTCGACTCCTATAACAAAGAAGATCAGCTTCCCGATCATAACACAACAGGTTCGCCTATCTTCCGGGCTCGCCTCCACTAGCGTTCCGGATTGATTAACCTACAAGTCCAAACCAAACTACTAGTTTCGACCTGGTTTTCCGGGCTCTCCTCCACTATCGTTCCGGGTTGTTTCTAATATCTTCTGGGCTCTCCTCCACTAGCGTTCCGGCTTGATTTACCACTTCCTAGAAACCTACTTCCCTAATTTTCTACCTTTCCAGACAAGACAATGAAATCAGTTTGGGCAATGCCTTTCCACGTACGGTTTTTTGAAGCCTTTCCATCAATCTTATTCCACCCATTTCGAAACTACATCACTCACTGGATTCGGGCTCGCCCTTCGGGGATTGATGAATTCATGAAAAAACGAAAATCCTATCTTTATTGTTTCCAAATTCCTGTTAAAGCTAGCTACACTCTTACTCGCGAAACAACCTAGAGACTGCCATTTCCAACTTGTTCTTAAAAACGCTAGCATTCCTGCCTCATGTTTTCTAGCCAGGAGTAGAAACCTCAAGAGCGCACGAGCAAATGTTAGCTTAACACACCAGTGCCAAAGGAATCTTCCCCTATTGGCCCATCTTTTTTATGGAATTCGTAACCTAGTAGGAAATGGAATTCCTGCCCCATTCGGAAAGCCGGATGTTCGCAGGATGAGAAAGTAAAAGACCCCCAAGCGTATCTTCTTTATCTCTTTGTCAAGACCAAATGGTGATGCAACCAAGGAAAAGAGCGCGTTGCAACTGATTTCAAAGACTTTCCGATGTAGTCGCGTAGCTATTGCTTCTGTTCCAGGAAAGCATACGGATGTTTCTTACTTCTATGTTCTGATTGAGCTGAATCCAGGGTTGTTATGGATCAATGCTAAAGCCATCCTTGAGAACACAATCCCTAGCAATCAATTCTACTTAGTTCAGTTATTCAGCTTTCCAAAGGGACTCACCTACATTCTATCCGCAACATACTGGTATCCATATCTTTAGTTGGGAATATCCGATTCGTACTGGTAACTGAAGAATATCCGAAGCAGCCTTATCCGATCCAAGTCTTATCCATATCTGCTTCGTACCCGCTCCATTTTGCAAAAGTCAGCCCAATAAATATCTATCATGATTTGTGCAATTCAGCCTCAACGTCCATAGAATAAAAGTGAAATAAAAAGCGTCCGCGGAGCGCCTCAGTGGAGCAATGTTTCCTCAATTAAATCAAATTTGTGCTTGAGATGTGCAATAATGTATCAAGAAAGCTTGAATCGTTCATAATTGAATGCTGACTAGAGGAGGGGGGATAGGTTTGCGAAAAGGGTCTTCCCGAATGGAAGATTACGCTCTGATCTTAACTTAAAAAAAAGAACTACATTCAGTCAGTGACACAGCTATTGACTCAGCTGTGAAGGAATGAATGGCGAATCGAGGGAGGAATATGGTAAAAGCTATGCTCAAAGGTAGGTGGTCGACAACATTGGTATCCCTTGCCAACTCTTGACCAGAGATACAAAGCACCTGCAGCTGAGGCATATCTCAGTAGCTTGCAGGAAGAGAAAGGAGAAAGATGGACTGACACACTATAGATCTTCGCGTGATCCGCTTCCCCCAGACCAGCCAATAGAAGAAATAGAAAAGAAAGGCTTTATATACTACATTAGATAGCAAGTGGAAGGATTTGCCAATGCGAAATCAAGAACGAAAGCACCTTTTCATTCTTTCATATACTAGGGGTTTTACTTGGAAAAAGACAATATTATATACTAAAGGATTCGGGTCCATAACCATGAGTTCCAGTGCACTAGATCTTGTAGCACTTAGCAACGAGCCCCTCTGTAAATGTCTTAATTAGGTTAGGTATGTTCTGAGTCAAGCTAGAGGATAGTGGGAAGGTGAGGGTCTTTGCTATAGCAAATCCTCTGTTTCTGTCCAGAGTCCGGCCTTTAGGTGATGGATGTGCTTCGTCGTCTTCCGACTGACGGGACCCCCTTGCTCGGTCAAAGTAATTTGTTTTCCATCGATCTCAAAGCTCGACTCTTTGCCGGTAGATTAGCCAAGTCATGAATTTACATTTATTGTGCTTTTGGCTTCCGGTTACCAGAAAAGGGACCTTCGCCCTATTATCTTTCTGGTTTACAAAGGTGCTACTTCTAGGGTTTGACGGTTCATGGCCTGTGTTTTCACACTCACGCATCATATGCAGGTGTGGTATGCTGCATGAAGGATAGGCCCGGGGGTTAAGTTCTTGGATTATTCTCTACAGGGCAATGACAATGCCATCGCGGATCCTGTTGTCGCGAAGTCATATCTTTAGGTTATGGAGGAGTGTGGGGTGACCATATCATATCATAAGAAAGTCTATGATCTCTGACTGTGGATGCCTAGAGTTTGCTAAGCAGTTTTTAATCAAGAAAGGTCGGGTCAACATTAGTCTTGTATCTGTCCCGATGGTTAGGGCTCTAGTACATAGTCTTTCTCTTGCATCTGCTATCCGAAATGCCCGGGGAGGGGACCCATTCTTTATAAGAGAACGGGAATACGGAATGGACCGATACGCTCGTTTTGGACCTACAGAGATAGAAAAAAATGAGCAACTACAGTAGCGACTGATTCCTCCTCTCCCCTCCTCTGCTCCTTCGGTGAACTCGGCTATTGCGGAAAGTGCACTTCAATAATACTGTGAAAGACTTCTCGATTCACTAGAACTGCGCTTCTTCCGCCTCTCATTCGAGTGCCTTGAGGAGTCAGGAAGCACACAAGAAGTTCGCGAGAGAGGTACTTGAGCTTAGGATCCAAGTAAGCATCCCTTTCCCCTAATCCAAAAGATCTGTCGACCATCTATGACTGGGAAGGAAGTCACTAACCTGAGAACCCATCTTTGCCGAGAAGACTATGTAAAAGATCTGCTCTCTTGAAATAGAAATCTTTTACGGAAAAATCTTCTGTAGCTGCCATGCTCTTGAATTCGCTCGCATTCTCTCGAAGATTGGAATGAAACAATCCGCTATTGGAATAGAAGCTCTTCGGGAAGAGTAGCGGGTGCCATCAAACCCTGCTTGTGACATAGACTTGCTTCTTTTCTGGTCAATCAAGATCGTAGCATAGACAGTCTTGCTTACTATCTCCTCTCCTCCATCTAAGGAAGATGAGGTTGATGGTAGGTTTGTTCTAAAGGTAGACGAGGCATTACTTTGGCTAGGTGGAGGCGAGTACCCTATCTATCACATTGATCCCCTCAATTCAATTTGGAAATAGACCATTTATTCGTAATTACATTCCCGGAAGGGTTCCTCCTTGAACAAATGTCTCATTTATGGATACATTGGGAGCAAAATTGGAAACCCTAGCTAGTATTTCTTTATTAAGATTAATAACCCAGTCCCTGTGTTTTTGGTTAAGACCACTAGCTCTAACCGGCCTTGGTTTGTTTTTCCTAAACCTTGTTCCTTGTGCTAATTTTCAAGCAGATTTGATTGATTAGGAAATTCCGGTTTCACCAAGCTGGTATTAATCTCAATGAGAGGGACTTGTTGGTCAATACCGAAAGAACCTACTTATGGTGGTACCACCGGGCTCTTTCTTATAAATAAAGTACTTGCTTAGAACTGCTAGGCAATCAATCTCACCACAAAGGCTGGATATTTATGCTTGCAGGAAGAGAAAGATGGACTGAAACTATACGTATTTTCAAGTAGTAAGCGCCACCACGCGAGACAAGCCAACGTTCGGTTTTCACCACATCGAAGATTTTCGTAAATAGAAAGATCTTGCTTTTCTTTTGACGGAGGGAAAAGTGATCCAATGTTGTTTTTGTAGACGCTGTGTGCAAAAAGAAAGTCGGCATGGTTCAGATAGCTCAGTTGGTTGGGCATATGTGAGACATACCAGTTTCCCTTACTAGAGCCGAGCGGTTGCTACCTAAACGGTAGGTATAGGCGGCGCAGGAATCAAATCAACGAGAAATACTATACTCTAAATTTCATCAACGGGAAATAAATGACTATACTAGACTCGAAATTTCGAGTAGCGAAGGAAAAGCGTGAAACAATGTTATGTCTCGACTCGATATGTTAGAAGGAGCTAAATCAATAGGTGCCGGAGCTGCTACAATTGCTTTAGCGGGAGCTGCTGTCGGTATTGGAAATGTCCTCAGTTCCTCGATTCATTCCGTGGCGCGAAAAGGAAATCAAATTTCGGTAAGACTTGATCTGAATCGTAGTTCAGGTCCAAGGCGGACCTACTCCTCTCTTTATTTTCTTTTATGGAAATATCCATATTGGATCTTCTTTTTCCAAATTTCCATTTTCGTTTTTCTAGTCTTTTTTCGTATAATCCTCCCCCTAGGACAGGTTTTAGCCCATCTGACTTGTTGCTCCTCATTTCTTATCACTCTGCCGCCTGAGGTTCAAAACCCACAGGCTCTAGCTCATTTAGAAGGGCTCAACTTCTATCTGAGCCTTTACGAGCAGGATCCGGAGTGGGTTGCGTTCATTCAGCAGGAGCTGAATCACAACACCCCTCTGGAGGACATACCTGGAAGGCTAAGGCTCTTCCTAATGGAAGAAAGGACATCAAGTTTGAGGCTTGATCTAATTCAAGAATTTATTTCACAGTACGCGAGGAACGAAGCCGTACTTCCCGTCGAGCCCTACCTTTTGGAACAGGCGCTTCGTTCCTATTTAGATTATGTTCGTGGAACAGATAATTTCTCCATTCTCCAGGCAGCTTATCAGGATCTGCGGGAGAATGAGGGAGGATCTGCTTTTTTTTCAGAAGTCGTTTCGTACAACCGTGATTTCCTGGAAGCCCAAAGCGCCAAAAGGACGTGGATAGAGGCGGAACGGAGATGGTTGTATAAACAAGTAACAGATGCTACAGCGAGGCTCGAAAGAGCTGAATTCCTACATACACAACTAATCTTCCAATGGGAAGATCAACAAAGGGAGAGGAATATTAATATTAATGATATGCCGCTTGAATCTGCAAATGACCAGGCGTGATCAGTACCTTTTGAATTAACTCAGTGATTTTGCAGACGGAGGAGAGGAAATGAAAGCAGAAGAAGTTAAGGAAAGAATGTTCTTGTTTTTCGTTGGAAAAACCAACGCCGACGTCAAGATCAGTCTCCTTTCTCTTTTCGGGAGCAGAGCTGAAAAAGATGGACAGTAACGATCGCGTAATATCAATTTATCGGCCTCGTCATCGAAAGCGGCTTCCAATTGCTCGGAAATTCTCAGCTATATGGGGGACTTTGATGGTGAGCAAAAAGAATTGATCAAGAAATTGGTAAACTTTCGCATGATCGATGGTAAAAGAACGAGAGTTCGTGCTATTGTTTATAAAACTTTTCACCGCCTAGCTCGAACTGAACGCGATGTAATCAAACTTATGGTTGACGCCGTAGATAATATAAAGCCAATATGCGAAGTGGTCAAAGTAGGAGTCGCAGGTACTATTTATGATGTTCCTGGGATTGTAGCCAGGGATCGTCAACAAACCTTAGCTATTCGTTGGATCCTTGGAGCAGCTTTCAAACGACGTATAAGCTACAGGATAAGCTTAGAGAAATGTTCATTTGCTGAGATACTGGATGCTTACCGAAAGAGGGGAATTTCACGTAAAAGAAGGAAGAATCTTCATGGACTGGCTTCCACCAATCGGAGTTTCGCGCATTTCAGATGGTGGTAAAGTGATACCACATAAGGAGCTCTTCCTCATTCAGTCATACTCAACAAAAGTAAGAAATGTTTGACCCTGATCCTTTTTTCATCTTCATATAGAAAGAAAATCGGCCTTCCTCATACTCCCCCCTTCATTCATGGAGTTGGAGGAATCCACAAGAGGCCTGCCCGTTCATAATTGCATAAAAGAACCATTCTTTTTATGAAAACTCTTGTTCCGAACAAGCAACGGGTTGAGCAACTAGCGCGAAAGCCGTTGCGCGTTAGCGCATCCGTTTTCTTGCTCCTTAACGACCGAGGGATGAAATCTTTCGACGACTAGGGAGGCGTCACCCGAGGCCGATTCCTGTGGATCACTAGAGAATCTTCTAGAAGCAAGCTAGGCTACCTTCTGGCTAGCTCTGCCATCTTAGAAAAATTCCTTCGCGCTTAGCTTAGTAAGCTAGCTTGGTAAGCTAAGCAAGCCTGGTTCTCCGGGCACTATGGTAGGCCGTGGATCGATCATGACGAGAATGGACTTCTCCGTCATGTAATGGTTTAGAAGAGTCACGGTCCAGTTCCCCGCCGGGCTTTTTCCCTTCTCGACTAGACGAAGGAGATATTCATTCCATTCAGGCAGGTGAGGAAGGGCGGCGTCGGCTTGACCCTGTCTTCTCTCTTGGTCGGGTCGGAGGCTAAGTTTATCATTCAGTGGTGAGGTGTTCATAGAAAGCAAGGCCTCGCCCAACGAGTGTCGGATTTGGTTTGGGTGGGGTCTCGTCTCGCTTGGACGCAGGGGAGATCCATAGATCTGGATAGAGTCTTTCTCGCTCAGTAAAGAAGAGTACGCGCGCTACGGCTTACGCAGTGGATCTTCGGGCAACCAACCCGGCACATCCAATTCCGATCAACAACTTGGAGGTATGGCTGAGTGGCTTAAGGCATTGGTTTGCTAAATCGACATACAAGAAGATTGTATCATGGGTTCGAATCCCATTTCCTCCGGCACGGAAGTTGAACGGGCGGGCGAAATTACGTGAGAGAAAGAACCTCAGATTGATGGAGTCCGCCGTCGGACAGAATAGCACTACTTAGTGACTAGGAGCGGAGCGCCCCTTTCTTGTTCTTGGTGGCGTCTATAGCGAAGAAGACCTTCCCGAACGAGGGCCGTCCAGTCCCTGGGCGGCTCTCGGTTCTTGAGCAAGCTCCTCCACAGCGGGTAGGATGCTTATAGATGAAGAAAAGAGACTTTAGGCAAGTGGTTCTGGTAGCTCAGCTGGTTAGAGCAAAGGACTGAAAATCCTTTTTTGCTTGTTTCAGTGGGAAGAGCAAGGGGCATTGCCCTTGAAATCCTTCAGTGGTTCGAATCCACCACTTATTCCTTCCCACCCACAAGGGGGTGCTGCTCAAGCAGCTCAGGAGGCGCCAACCCCACAACCACAGGTAGAAGGAGTTCCAGGTGCGGCGTCCAGATCAGGGACTAGTGGCCCGTCCTGTTCGGATGTAAAGGAAAGATGCAAAACTTTTCTCAAACAGTGGGGAAAGGGCCCCATACGTCAAAGCCAGATAAAGAATCTCCAACAAGATTCGAAATTGGATCGTTCAAGTCCAAAGGATAGAGAAGAAATCCTATCCATCATGGTCACCAGAAGATTTTTCATCGAGACAAAACAAAACGCTGCTAACGCTGTAGTATTGGAATATTGGGACTACTACTGCGAGCGGGAAAAAAAGAAAAACCTTCTGTCGACTAGAGTTTGATGTCGATTTATCCACACTTCCATGACTTCTAGAGGAAAGCTAACTGCTTGCTGGCTGGGAGCTGTATGAGCGGTAACGTCCACGTACGGCTCCGTGAGAAGGTGGACGGAAATGGCCTTGTTGTACCTCACTCCCGTCTTCAATGGGGTCTGCTCTTTTTTTTTTGGGAGAGTATGCCAATATGATCTTAATGAGGTGCGGGGCTTTGCATCTGACATTCGTTGGGCTTTCCTCTGCGGGAGCCTGCGTCCCGGCCTTTTTGTGCAATAAACCCCTCCGGCCGAAGACTAGTGATAGGTGGTCCCGCGGAGCTTTCGGAGAAGGGTAGCCTAGTGTGTAAGCACAGCAATGAACCGCGGCGAACCCTCAGACGACCCTTCTAAGATAAGGGGGGAGATCCTCAGTAGTGGTGACCCTTTGACTCTTCCACTGACTTATATATGTACCGAATGCTCATACGGGAAAGTGAACTCCTGGGTCTGGAACCAGGGGGGTTGCTCCGAGAAAAAATCCTTTCTTTCTCGTCCACTCCAGGGGGTGCGGACACACCTGCGCGGATTACAGGTGACGGTTACAAGAATGGCGGGGAAGTGAAGAGTACCCGACGACATTCAGGGATGAATGTAGACCCATCGGGCAGGGATAATCATTCCGGTCCTGGGAGAGGTGGCGACACCAGTCTGAGCTGAGGGAAGCCAGCCAATTGAGTCACTGAAACGACCGCAGGAGGCGCATCCTAAGCCCAGCTTCTCGGAGCTGCTATTGCGAAATACGGCTTCCTTAATATCCAAATTTCCACAAGGGGGCTGGGCTGCTCGCCTTCATAGAAAGGCGACCGGGCCTAGATTAGATGTTCGCCTTTTTCTAGAATAGAAAGAGAAGGTAAAAGGGGGCTTTATTGGTAATGGCTGAGGTCCATGAAAGAATCGCTGGAGCACATCAAGCGGGCAGAAGAATGAGATGGCTGATACACGGATATGGGTTTTATTGGCCAAACATGGAAAAAGATATAAATACGCCCGCGGATGTGAGGCTTGCCAAAGATACAGACCGATTAAAAACCTGTAAGCGGAAGAATTACATGAAATCATTAAACCTTGGCCATTTCGAGGTTGGGCAATTGAAACAATTGGAAAAATATATCCTCCTTCCCTTTTAACAATCTTCTTCTGTGTTGAAGCGTAATAGGAAGAAGCCAAAACATTCTTTCAAGAATCTCCAAATCCCCCTTCCTTGACCTACCGGATACAAGTCAAGTCACACCTGGAACCCAGACGAAATCTGGCGTCTAATAGCCGGGGCTACCCCCATCCACATAACCCCTTATTTTCTCTCCAATGGTAGATTCGAAGAAATTCGCATGCTCATATCGTGCTCTCATCCCACGAACATCCCCAAGAAAATCAAACTCAAAGAGGAGCTATATGCTTCATATATTGATGGTTTCTTGGAGGGATGGATCCTAATGCAAGCAAGCCGGAACTCTTCCACATAATTTTCAAGGCGACGCTTGGGGCCTTCCATGTTATAGTCAGCCAACTCTATTTTCTCAGGTACCAGAGAAAGAGTAAGAACACCTGCGTTCCAGTATACCATCCTTCCATGCAGTAGTAATCCCCCCTCTAAAAAAGTAAGTTGAGATTCAAAGCATTCCCGTAAGCTAGTAAGTCAATCAAAGCTATAACTCTATTTGTTAGTTTCAGAAAACTGGTACATATTTATAATATTAATAATAATAATATATATTATATCTTTCTATTATTATTATTTGGTATTTACCAATTTTAGACTAAGCATAAATTCATTTTGAAAGAAAAGGCAAATCCCCAGAAATAAAGGATTTTTACTACGTTACCCTCAAAAAGTACTCCGGCAGCGTGAGTGAGTACAGGCTCATATTCCTATTTCTTTTCTGACAAGAAATGGCAGCTATAACAGAGATTTGTCTCAATCGCTCAGCTTGAAGGTAGGTCCTTGTCACTAGAACGAAATGCAAGGGTTGGTGGATCGGTGATTTCTGATAATACAAGCAAGGACACACCTCTGGCTGTATCTTGTGAGCCAGCCCTTACCGAAGGCATGATGGAGTGAAAGATCGGGACTCTTGGCTATCAAAAGGGAGAGCCAGGGACAATTGATACACGGATTTCCAAATCTATAAAGAAAGACATATATCATATAATGACTCTACTGAAGATATTGAGACACGACCAGGTCCCCTTCGAGTCCAAGTATCAGGTGAGTGCTATCCCCATCCGGCCTTCACCAAATGTCCAGTATTGGCAAATGACAAATGACAAGAGCCTACCGGTACATCCTCCAAGCCAAGATGCGGACTTTAATGATAAATGCCAGGGTTATATCAATCATGCAATACCTAATAGTCCAGCTATCAGCCTATCTGCATCTTCTAAGACAAGAAAATCCTTCTATTAGAGAATGAGAGCTTCTTCACACAAGATCTTTAACTTAAGTAAGGACTTGGTTTTCTTACCACTGCTTCCGTGGGCTGATCCGAGGGACAACACTAGGTTCCTGTCACACCGTATTCCAGTCAGAAAATAAGGACCATATGACTATTGGAAAAGGGAATAACTAAAGTGGCATTTCATCCCTGCTCTCGCTTACTGTGCGCGCTTTCCTTTCGACCATCACTCTCTGGATCCGGGCTCGCCTCCACTCTGTTCCGGCCGGGATGAAAGGGTGCTTCCTCCTTTTAGTAAGCCTTTCCCTAGCTCTATTGTCCCTTTCGCTTTCTACACCAAGCTATACACTAATCCCAGTGCGAGCTCATTACCCTAACGGGAATTTGCGGAAATTCCAACCAGCGATACCTTGTGAGCCATGGATTAATAAGATTCTAGGGGCCCTAAAGGATGGATCAAGCATTATTGAAGGAATAGCTCGCTTAACAAACCCCGGGGGAGAGTATAGATGAATGCCTTAAGCAAGGGCGTCTAAGCGTGCATGTACACAGTTTTTCATGCCACAACACATCGGTGAAACCGGAGAGAGCTGAAGAGAAGGGGAACCCCTGAGGCATTGACCATTTGGTACAGCCGCTAATTCGGCATTTGGTACTGTCACCATTTCTCGAAAGGGAAAAAACATACTTAACAATTCGATTGGCAGGACCAAGGGATAGATCGATTGCAATATCCGTATCATACAAGTCGAAATAGACATGAGTACATGAATAAGGAAACGCAAAAGACACAGAGTAGGGCTAGTCAGAAGCGTCAATGCAGACGCCAATGGGTAATAAGATCCATTCCACTCCACTTCTTCAGATAGCAGTCGATCCTGGATCGTCCTCGCTTCCAAACTCCGTAAATGAATGAAACTCCTTCCCCGGAAAGGTGATTATACGTATAGTATAAAAAACTAGAATAAAAAAGAAAAAAGAAAGAAGAGAAAGAACTGGGAGTTGGCGCCTACATAACAGGTAGCTTGCTTACCAAGCCGTCCTGGCAAGCTCCTACAGTTCTCTTATTATTCTTGACTTGACTTATTAATAAGAAAACTACTCACTAACAAAATGAAAGACGATCTAGAATCTACCCAAGAAGATAGAGAGTCCCACATACGAGAAAAGGTCACAAATGGAGTTGAACCAAGTAACATTGCAAAGGCATAATGATAGTAGGGTCGGGATATCCCCGCCCTCCGAACCGGACGTGAGGGTCTCCCCTCATCCGGCTCTCTGCAGGGGAATCTCCACTCACTGCTTCCCCTAATATCCTCCCTTTACCACATCATGGGGGTTTACAGGAGATCCCAGAGACTCGCTCGGAAAGGCTGCTATACCAAACATTATTACTTAACTACAAAGAAAGAAAAGACTATAGTAGTCCGTCCGGCTGCTCTTGCTTAAATCATTACTCTTCATTCTCCCGTGCTCTAGCAATTGCGCTCCCTAGACCACTACCATTTAGTTAGGTAGGGACAATCAATCCATAGTTACGGGAATAACGGAATGCATGGGGATCCAAAAAAATCGAAAAATGAATATTTTCTATGAAATCCTTTCTTTCCATAGATGTATCTGGTCTGAGACGGTACAGTACTCTATGAGAGGAATGCAATGGGATGGATGGTAGAGGGCTGCCTGCGCCCAAAAGCGATGATTCACTTGTCCCCTTGTCTATAGGGACCTTGTGGCATACAACCGCCACGACTCCAGCGTTATAGCCGCCCCTTTCTCTCTTTCTTTTGACTGCCTCGTGGACGGACGAAAGAAGGGAAGTTACAGAAGGGGGCAGTGAAGGCTCGCCAAGTAGACAGCAAGCCCCCACCCCGTCAGTCCTGTGTTGCCGTAGCGTGCCCTACTTCAATAAGGTATTACCTCGCCGATTTGAAAGGGGATGGGATTGGATTCATTCACTTGCATTCCTGCTAGCACTACAAAAAGCTCCGGTCTTAACGCCCCTACGGAAGCTGTGCAGCCTTTCCTCGGGTTCGTAGAGTCGGGTTTCCCGTTTACCCACAACGGAGGAGCCGCCCCCACCAACCAAAGCAGGTAGGCGGCCACGGTTCATAACGCACTCTTCGCACAACAGATCCACTTTGAAGTTGACTTATTCGCTCGGCCAATCGTCGGAATGTGTACGAGATACCATAAGGGCCCAATATCTCAATAGCACCCTTGTCTAAAGCTTCGAATGAGACTGAATATCCGAAACGCAGGAACGATCTGACTAGAAAGTCATTCAAAACTTGATCGAAGAACCAGCGTTTATTGAAGAAGCTATAGAGTCGATTACAAAAAGTACTAGTTTGAAAGGCTCGTTGGAATTGATCCGCTACGAGATTGACATTATACGCTAGAGAAGCACCTGAAGTACTAAACAGAATAGGTATTAGTTTTGTAATGGTTGGAGCAGCAAACTCGGATTCGGCAAGAATCTCATTTTTTGGTAGTACGAAGGGGGAATTGGCCCAAAAATTGGATAGGGGTAAAGACGCAGCCGGGTGCCGGCGGCTTATTCAAGTGCCCCCCGAACCGCGCGAAATGGTCGCCTATTACACGGCTCACAAACTCTGCCTGGGGTGGGGCTACCTATTATTCGTAGGCGGTACGTACGGCGCACGCAGGGCCTCGGTTTGCTGCGTGGACTGTCTATGCATTTCCTACAGAGTGTAATGGAACCCAGCTCAGCTCCGCCGAGCCAAAAGGAAAGAAAAGAACAGAACAGCCGGAGGCGAAGAGTAGAGTATAGCCAAGGGGCTTTCGTCGTCCGTAAAGGACCTAACGGAAGACCGTGCTCCGAAGTGCACTGAGAGTTTTGTTTTAAGAACACTTGGCCTTACCCCTTCGTTTTGAGCCATGTCTAGGTAGAATCGGCAAGATTGAACCGAGGCCCGCCCGGGCACCGCCGGGGGGACAACCAGACCAACCAGTAGGCTTTCTTTCCGAAGTTTCCTCCCGGGGCCCTTAAATCATTGAATTCATAGGCATAGGGGCGTCCCAGGCAGTGGTTCATTCAATGAGAAAGAAAGACAGGAGGGCAGGATTCGTCGTGTCGGGCGAATTCATTCTGGGAAAAAAGGGGGAAGGGAGTCACCTGAGCTATGCGAAGGGAAGGGAGTCGTGGGCTGAGCCGGAGGTCACTTTTCCCGATCCATCCCGAAGGTTTTTTTCCCTCTCTCGCCCCATCATCGTACCCAGTCCAGCTATCGGCTCAGCTCTATCTATTCATCTCTTTTACATGGATATTTTTTTTTTTCTCTTGTTCATAGATCTTGAAAGCGGATCAATAGAAATTTCTCAAAGGATCTATCTATAGAAAGATCTAGATCTCTATCATCATCTATCTCTATATCTAAATATGGAAGAACCCTCGAAGCCTGTCCCCGACGACGATGCCCCCTGGGCGAAAGGAAAGGGGCCGCCATTCTCTTTCTTTCCTCAATCGTTCCGATCATTTCTCTCATTCCCTTTTGTTTGTTTGGGGCCCCGGGTTGGTTCGTTTCCTCCTCCTATCTACGCAATTCTCTGTCTTCGTTCGTGATCATCTTAGGCGAAAGGATAGGTATAAATTTAGTGGAGGTTGGCGAATCCGATCAAACTCTTATATAGTTCTTATTTTTCCAGCTTTTGTTTGGTGTCCTCAGCCTGCTAACACCAGGCCGCAGGTCACTCTGCTTTGACTCAATAAACCAGTATTTCTCAACGCTCGGGAATCGGGTATCGGGGAAAAACCTTGGACAGCGTTCCTTGGATATCAAGGTTATGGGGCTTGGTTGGGCAACAGCGTCCTAAGTAAACGAAACCTATTGACTCCGGCCTTTGATAACAATGGAAATAGCTGGTCTGATGTCAATGTCCAGATAACCAGATGACGATGGAATTATTACAATGGACAGATTTCTATGGTCAGATACAGATTCCCTTCTCCAGCTAGTGTTCTTACGATAGAATTCTTATTATCACTGCTAGCATGATTACGAAGGCAAGATGGAAATGTACAGCGGCGTGTTGAGAATGGGAGAGGCTGCGGCGTGTTGCTCTGAAAAAACAATGGAAAGAGCAGGATCTTGATCAAATGTACAAATAGCCAGATACGACTAGCCAGCGGCGTGAACTTCTACTGCTACCGTGATTCCAATCCCTTCTCTTTATACAGAAAAAAACTTCCTTCTTTAGTTCAAATCAATGTTATGACCAAAATCAAATATGGGGTTTCCTACTCGATCCGTCCTTTAGCCAGCTTCTTACTAGCTTTCTTACCCTTAGCTCTGCTTTTGTGGGCGAGCCTTCGGCAAAAGAGCTGGACAAAAAGCTGGTCAAAAAGCAGAGTGAGAAGGAAGGGTTCCCCGATAAGGAAGGTTGACCCGATACCCATAACCTACAGAGAGCGAGTTCAGTATCCGCCTACAAAGAAGCAACTAAAATCCTGACTGACAAGGGGGCTATCTAATAGCACAAATATCCTTCTAACAAGACAGGGTATTCACTACTGTAAGGTACTGAGAGAACAGGTACTTAGATCACAGACTTTGACACTTCTTCCTCACTTGAAGAGGCAAAATATTATTGACTTGCCGGGGAGGGTCATGGACTGGCTGGCACGAAACTTGCATATCCAAACCTGGCGCTGGCTGGTGGGCCTATAGCTGGCTCGCTCGATAGATAAAAAAATCTTATCCTGGGAGCTCTAGTCTAAGAGATTTGAATTGTAAGGTCTGGTTACCATTTCGAGTAGAGAAGGTGGGCAAATAAGGAACTGAAAAAACCAACCCTCCGCTACCAACAAGCAAGTAAGATTCATCAGCAAATAGGTGAGCCGATAAAAGGAATTACTTTTTCTAGGCGGATTTATTCTAATTGAAAGTTTGTAATTCCGGCTATACTCAAAACTAAGGGACACTACCCATGGGGACACAACCAAAAGATTCTTCGGCTGGCTTTGGCTCATTAGAATACTCGGTTGGGAAAGGAGCCGAAGACAAGTGGATAAATTGAGATATCGAGAAACTTAAAACAAAAAGACAAGAAGAAAAGTACAACCACCCCATCTGAGCTTTGGACAAGTAGTGTATCTACCCCCGAACGCAGTCATCTTCTGTCTTGCTCACCCTCTGCCCTCGAGAAAGACCACCGTTGGTTGTAGTCTTCTCTTATATTTTTCCTGGCCTGGCTCTATTATTTGGTTCGTAAAAGGGAGTAGTGAGAAAACGAGAGTAAAGAAAATGGAAGCAGCCGTACCGGAACGGAATTACGTTATTAGTACTCGGTTAACGTGTTGTATGTTATTGTGACAAATAAACGAATAAGCGAATAAGCATTGATTGAGAAACTAGTTTCTAGTTTGGAGGTCTAGTCAATAGTAAGCTGGTCTACCTTTCGTGAATGATAACTTGACTTTGATAGCTGTAGGGACAGTTATCGGCAGTGTAGCGGCAGTTCATTGTTGTTACGAGCCCGATAGTAAAGAGAATCGGGAATAGAATGGTTTGAAAATAGAATTGCTTCTTTCCTGACTTAAGTCACATAAGCACGTTCCAATGGAACTTGTCAATCGAGATTCCAATCTGACCACTGGCAAGGGAAAGAGAAAGATTGCATAAGTTTCATAAAAAAGTACTGTTAGGTTAGGTAGGTAAGGAACATCAAGATGTCAGTCAGGCAAGTCCCGTCCCGGATTTGGCTTGAGGGAATAGAAAGGAAATGAACTCAGACATACATACATAAAAGAGTTGGTTGAACTAATACCACTTACTTACTTACTTATGATCCTATGTTCCTGTGGGTGGATTCTCTAAATAAAATTAAGGATCTCCATCCAATTCTGGAACTAGATAAAGGAGAGCTTTCCAAACAATGTAATCAAAGAACTCAATCACTTAGGAAACCCCATGTCAAAGATAATCCCCATGCAAAAGAAAAGTCAGCGTGGAATTCTGGTCTTCCACCACACAATGCACGCGAGTCAATGAACTGACTCGAGTGATGGAAGGAGGAAAGGTGCTGCAGCAAAGACAGATACTTATACTTGGACAGCTTTTTTTCGCAATGAAAGGCTGAATTGGAAAGTATTAGTTGGACAGTACTTGAGGTATCTTGCACAGTCTTGGACAGTAGACAAAGAAAAAACTACAATTTGGTAATAAAATCTACATGGTTAGAATTGCCATAACGACTATATTGAGGAGTTTCTGAAACGAGAATTCTCATAGATGATACGAAAAGCAATGTACTAAAAGCAGGAAAGTAGCAGTTCTGGGAAAGTGAGAAAGCAAAGAGAGGCACGTTTGTTAACAAAGCGGAACCAAAGACTTCTGCCTACAGCCAAACAAAACTTTAAACTAGATTAAATAATGCCAGAAATGCTCGTAAACCAAACCGCTCCAGATGGGCTTCCTACCGGCAGATGTTATACCTTCCCGCTATCTAACGTGTACGGCCCCATAGATGATGCCAAAAAACCGGACTTATTACAAGAGCTTATGCAAATACGTGCTCCTTCCACCTCGTTCTTGATGTAATTGCACCCTCTGTGTGCCTTTCCTCTGCTGGTCAAAAAGTGGAGAGATTGCGTCAACGTGGATTTTAAGGTTTGTGATACAGATGGACAGTAGAGGTGGGTATGTGAAATAATTAAGTTCTCAATGTCGAGCTCATGCAATTGGGCTTAGCTAGGGCCTATATGCAACAGAAGTAAAAACTACTCAAATCTATTTTACGTACCAGATTCAGACAATAGTGGTACTGCTAAGTGCATTTCTCTCTCCTCCACGCATCTAGGAAGAAAAAGTTCATACCATAAGCCCACCCACAGGCATTCGGGTCAAACTTGAAGCAGATATGAGGTAGTTAGATACTTGTGTACATGTCCCCTCCCACGTCGCTACAAGCAACAAAACAGCAGTTCCTATCGATTGAAAACCTATACTTCACTTCCAGATTGTCTGAATCAACCCTGTCCTATGCCAACCAACCAAACCTACTTGAGAAGGGAAACCTACTTTCCAACTTGCTTGTGACATTCGTGTGAAAAGATCAGGTTCAATCCTCGGTTGCGCAAAAGAAAGCTGGAACGGTAAGGCCCCGCATCGCTCAAGCAGTAACGGCTCCGATAAGGGATTCCAATTCGTATTGGTTTGCTCGAGTCCAATCTCGCTTTTCCAGCTTGAGAACAAACAGAAGCAAATGGATAAACGGAAACAAGCTCGGGTTATTACGTAAAGAGGGGCTGCTTTCGAGGTCATAGATCTCCCATTCCTCTTGCGGCCTTCACCAGGTGTTGGGACAGTGGGCTTTGGAAAGATCATTCAAGAATGCTTGAGTGAGGCTTGCGAGCTGACCTAACTGCTCGACTTGAGCATTCCTCGAGCCATTCATTCTTTCTAAACAGCTCGTGGGAAGGATAGCTCGATGGATTTTACCCCCTTCTACCTTTGCTTTGGTCAACGGAACACTTCGAAGTAGAGGCTCCTTGGTCGAGAGCAACCGCGCATCTGAACGGCTACTGCCTACATAACCGACCTTCCCAGCCCAAGGGAAGGAAAAAGGTATCAGACCATATGTAGTTCTTTGCCTCGTTAGACACTAGAAAACGAATGAGATCAGAAAGGCCATCATTGGGGCAAACAATGCAATAGCTTCGGTGAGAGCAAAGCCCAAAATAGCATAACCAAATGATTGTTTAGCCAATGAAGGATTTCGCGCCACGGAATGAATCGAGGAACTGAGGACGTTTCCAATACCGACAGCAGCTCCCGCTAAAGCAATTGTAGCAGCTCCGGCACCTATTGATTTCGCTCCTTCTAACATATCGAATTAGGGCTCTAATAAGGAGTTTCACTATCCTTCACCATCATCATCATCATGGATGATGAACGTTAGAGGCAACTCCCCGCTACGCACCTTTCTTTCTGTCCTGACCCAGTCAATTGCCCTAAAGTAGTACCTGGAGCTGCGTTTATAACGCAGAAGGCCCTCGTGTACAACCCAAAGCTTGTCTGGGTCATTGAGGTCTTCATCTTTATGGAGGAGGGTCGACGCCGCGAGATCCTCGGCGCTTTCCTCCGCGAAGTGGTGGCTCCAGAGCGATGTAGCATCGAGGCTTGTTAAAAGAGCGCCAATATGCTTTTGGTAAGCCAAAACCAGGGCCAGGCGTCCATTTTCCTCCATTGTGAGGGGGCGCTCTTCGGGAAGAGTTCCTGGAGCAGCCCCCCCTCCCCGCGGGAGAAATGGCGCTACTGCGCGCGACAAATCATCGTGATCGTCACCATAGAACATAAGATTAAGATTCGTATCACTGGCAGGAGCACTAGCTCCGCTATATGAGGAAGCGAAGACGAGTGCTTCCCCCGTA
This sequence comes from Alloteropsis semialata, assembly GCA_004135705.1. Lineage (NCBI taxonomy): Eukaryota > Viridiplantae > Streptophyta > Magnoliopsida > Poales > Poaceae > Alloteropsis > Alloteropsis semialata. The sequence continues at coordinate 214,864 of QPGU01000688.1, read as the reverse complement.
AACAAAGGAGAGGCAAAGTGAAAGAGAATAAGGAATAACCTGACCGCGATAAAGTAAAAAGATAGCGCTAAGAGAATCCTATTTATTAGGATTGGCAAATATAAATAAAAATACAAGTAGATAGAGTTACAACACCAAGCTTGGATTCTAAAAAGAAAGCTACCTTTCTTTCCTTTTGGGTCATAGGAATCGGGGGACGATCCCCCCGCTTTGGAGGAGAAGCTTCTTCTTTGGCCGGTGCTAAAACCTTTTCTCGAGATATCTTCCAAATTCTTAGGGTCCTTGCTCCGGATCTTGTTCCCCCGGTGCGAAAGCAGTTGGTTCCGTAGTTTGAGAATTCTGCTAATTCCAAGTATTCCATTATTATTATTAATAAATAGAATATAAAAAGTAAAGAGGAGAAGGCATAACCAGAAGAATTGTGAGAAATAAGTCAATTTATCAAGTTGAGGCATTTCGATTTTGATTTCAAATAAAACCCTCAAGACAGAAAAAGACTCCCTCCCTATATTATTATATCATAGATTTCCTTATAAGAAATAGGAATAGGAAAAAAAAGACTCCCTTTTCTTCCTATTGATCGAGACGTTGGCGTGCTCCCCTGTCCTTCCACCCTTCTCGGCAGGAGGGATCATAGCAGGGAGCGACTACTACAGTATCGGCCTCCTGACCCCGTAGGGTTAGGCTCGCCAGCCGACTGATAGCAGCCAGATGTCCGCCTTCTCGTACTCCCCCTCCGGCGGTCATCACCAAGACCTAACGAGAGATCTCTCTCTTCCTCCCTTTTTTAGAATGGATCACCGCCTTTGTTCTATACGGAACGGATTGTCTCCATTGCCCTCAGCCTGTCGGTCGGCCCTACCGGCATCGGAGGCTATACCATTTTGATACTCGGCCAGCGAGTAACAAGAAGGTGGCACAATTGAGGGTAGGAAAGAATCCAGGGTAATGGTCAATACTGAGAACATGAATTCCCTTAGCGCGTTGGATCATCGAATAATGGCAAAATTCCTATCTCTGGTAAGACCACCCATGAGGGTTCATCAACTCATTTCTCGGTCAGATATTGGTCAACAAAAGTACAATTGGAACTTGTCACCAGCCTCATCTGGTGAGGGATCAGCTGTATCGGCTTTCCCTAGTGATAAGGTCTGTGAGGTTGTGGAGAAGATGAAGTTGATGCAATGCAAGCAGATGAAGTTGATACACACTACGGAATTCTTTCTTCTTTTCTATTGCTTTTTTAGAAGAAAAAAGAAAGATAACTCAAAACACGCTGCTTCTTCACTCTTTGCTTTATCGCATATTCATGATGTTAACCCTTCTTCTATTTGCTGAAGCTGGGCATTGGTTGGGATTGAACCTACGGCACTACTTATGATGCTATCAAAGGTATTGAATCCGTAAGCTTATTGATCGCATATTGCACTTCTTTTCTGGAATGAGAGAGGAAAGGGTAGAGAGAGCGAGGATATGCTTAATCCGCTTTGGGAGGCATATGCATTTCAGTCTGCACGGGCTTACAAAGAGGCATTTGGATAGCACAGATAACCGAGACAGGAATAGTTGTCACGAGATATGAGAGGGAGAGTTTCTAGATGAGCAAGAAGGCGTTAAATATATAATGCAAAAAGGAACTACCTAATAAGCCAGCTCTATGGTTTTTGCAACGTTTCAACTAATTGGAAATGCCTGCTCTTCGATGTTACAAGCTAGCCTTGCTACGATTTCCATATAGGTACAGAAGATTGTGATACCCCTCCCAGAGTGTATGCTCCAGATGAAGCTAGCTTCCAAGCTAATGAACTGTAAAATCTCTACTCTTTTGCCATCTTATTAGAACTTAAGAAGCTTATCTAGATCGACTTCTCTTTCTTCATTAGGCAGGCTGAGATCAAGGTTCGCCGCTTTGCCAGGACGAATAGAGTTAGCGAGCACGTAGCATTATCTATATCAGGAGCTAATAAAAGTAAAGAGATCAAATCCGTGCACTGGCATTTTGGAAGTAGCATTGGAAAGAACTTGCTTTGCATTTCATAAGAAAAAGCTGGCATTCAAAGACAAGGCTTGGGTAGCTTTAATCTGCTCGTGAAATTCCCTCTGTATATTGGGTCACTGAACACTTTCCAATACCGAAATTGGAAAGGTAAGCGGCATGTTCCCAATCTTTGATTCTCGTCTCGTTTCACTTGCATTTTCTTTCGTTCAGTCTCGCTCTCGTTCATGAGTGGAATCGAACCACTTACTCCGTTTGGATTTGCAGTCCAAAGGGCCCAGGCCCAGCGAACGAAAGGGGATTTGCAGTCCCCCGCTGCCCTGCAAGAACCATTTTCTTGCTTGATTTTTATACGATGAGCAACTAGC